>KZ825622.1:0-66527 GCA_003184685.1 Aspergillus indologenus CBS 114.80
CCCCCCCATCAATTATGCGCCTCCTATAATCCTGCGCTAGCCATATCCCATCATGGCGACGTCGACCGCGTCCGCGCAATCATGCGTGCGCTGCAAAGGTGAGTCAACCCCGTTGCCAGGCAATTGCTGGGTTCTTCCCCCCCACTCCCCCCCCCATCACTATTGCTAGATCGTGAATATATGATGCGACAAAGCAGCAGCATTGGGGTCTACAAAAGCTACATGGCTAATACTTACGATCTTAGGCACCGTGGATACGCCATGTCAGACCTGCCAGAAGCCCAGAGCCCAGTGCGATCCTGCGCCCCCGAAGATCCGCTTCCGCTCCGTTCCTCGACGCCGGCAGACGTTCGATTTCGCACCCAATCAGACATGGGTCCAGTCGAAGAAAAGACGTCCCTATTTTCGGATGCAAGGAGAAAGCGGCTGTGATAGATACTCATAGCTTAGGCCGTTTGACGTATGTCGATATGACGCCCCATGTTGCGCGGGATAGAGCCACTTTCGACACAGATGAGTGTCGAAATACAAGGGATGCCAGTGCGGTCGGTGAGAGATTGATGAAGAAGGCGAAAGTTCCCAGTGACGGAACTCAAGCAGTTCCCCCTCATTCAGAGCCTTCTTCATGTCTCGAGTGCAAACGGTATGACGGTCGATCTCCATCCACAGCAGCTTCGGAAAAACGATACCAAACAAGGTTGCTGCTCGATCGTCTTCTTATTCGGTGGAGCACACAAACATGCGATTTCAATCCCCAACGGCCACACTGGGCGCATCAGAGAGGAGCAAATATCCGCCCGGGCCCCTGCACGGGCTGCCAACTTCACATTCCGTCGCTGCATACCTGAACCTCGAGGAGGCCTGTTTGCTACGGCATTCTACCCAGAATCTGGCTCAGTGGGTACGCGCATCACCGGCTATCAGCAGTAAACACCGATGAGCGACTAACCGATCCAGTTTAAACCAGTGACCTCGCCACTTCGCTCTTCATGTCCCCGAGCGAGCCATGTTCTGTCCGGCCATTCGATACGCGGTATATACGGCTTCTGCGGGGCATATCAATTGGCTAGCATCATGTGGAAAGTCCTTGGAGACTCTTGGTATTCCGGAAGAGGTTCGGTCTCTGCTGAGTTCTGATACGGCGATCCGGTATCACGATATCTGCATCTCGTATCTATTTGAGATATCACATGACCCGGAGGAAGAGTACAACGAAGACGTGCTCACGGCTGCTACAATCCTCAGGTTCTATGAGCAAATAGAAGGTAAACCTCGAAATGTACCACAGGCCACCAGAACCGACATGCTAATACTGCCCTAAATTTAGCTCCCTCACTAGGTGACTGGGAAGCACCTAAATGCAATCCAGTTCAATGTGAATACACAACAAGACGAATCGTTCTACGCCTGGTTCAAGATCCATGATCCAAGTCGGGATATCAACGTAGATGCCTGTCCGTCTGTCTCGTTACGCCATTTCGCTGCTTTGAGTGCTCTCCGTCAAGAGATCTGGAGTGCCTTTCTCTACCAACGAGAGTTTTAGGCTACCGGTCTCTCCGACCAATGATTACACTATGTGCGACCCAGCGAATGATTTTATCTGGACCAACAGGATACTTGTATGGGTGGCTGATCTTTTATTGTTTTGCTTTGGTGACAATCACCGCTGGAGCGCAGAGGAGCGTTTGCAGCGCTGGTCCACGTTAAAGACCGCCGAAGAGGGCTGGAAGGAGGCAAAACCCGCTCCCTACAAGCCTATACCTTATCACGATCGGGAGCCGACGGTCGGAAAGCACTTTCCTGAGATTTGGCACATGAACAGCTGCCAAGTAGCGGGAGCGCAGCATATTGAACTCGGTCGTATTCTGCTGGCGGTATCTGTCCCCCGGCGGGCGCCGCGGCTTGGACCTGGTGCTCTGTCGAGGGACAAAGCCCCAGTCCAAGAGCTGCAGGATTGCACACGGCGTTTGTGTGGATTGGCGGTTTCGAACCCCCCTTGTCCGGCTGCCATTGTCACGGCGATGGTAGGAATTTCCGTATGCGGAGAATACTTCACCGATCCTGGCGAGCAGAGTGCAATGATTCGACTACTGGAAGAGCTGGAATGGGGCCATGCATGGCCGACAGCAAGCACTATCAATGCACTACAGACTGCATGGGGTAGCTCCACTGGAGGGAACCGCCATTGCTTTCCGGTAAGCAAGAATGGCACACATGCTCCTCCATCGACGAAACAAATACCTTGTCGAAAGAGCCTGCATGATACACACCCTGATACTGACAGGGTCTGAGATGGAAAACTTCAGACAGAATCGGAATCATTGCCCGCCCCAGCATGTGTGAAGTCATCTTCCGGCCATGGAGATCTATGTTTATAAAAATGCGAACCTATGGAAGACACTGGAAAAAGCACTACAGGCTGGTTGCAGGACAAAGGTCAACCTTCACTATGTTCGCACTTGTTATTTCCGCAGTCGCTACAGTTTGTAGCGCCTCCTCGCCTACCTTTTCATTCTTCCGCTTGTGCGTTACTTTCATGACCTCAAAGGGCTCCGCAAATACCCCGTGTTCTCGCCACCTTCGGGATTTACCGACCTGCGCCACATTTACCTGAGCGCCTGTGGCTACCGCTCTAAGGAGCTGTACGAGGCCCACCGCCGGGCTCCGATATCCAAGCGAAGACATCTCCCATTGCGACCGCCAATTGTCCTACTCCTGATTCAGTCCGACCCCTGCTGCCGATGTTGATTTATTTGTCTCTACTTACCGACACAAAGACCACCATGACCCCCCACCACAACCCCCGACAAACACTGCCTAAGACCTTATGCACCATTGAAGCTTGTTTCAGCCCATGTCTCAAATGCCCCTGAGTTGTCAATGAACATCAATCTTGAAAGCTCCGAGCAAGTGAACCCATCTGCATGCTACCACTGCAGAGGATAGTACTCTCTGTGGTCTGACCCCAGGCTGGCCTCTTCATCCAACGTATCGCGCTGTCTACAACGCCGTCACAATCCTTCACAAGTAAGGAAGGACGAAGGACTCTGATCGGCAGATAAACGGTCATCCTGCCCGATCAACAATCCCAATGTCCCCAGCATTGCATTGATTGCATAATCCGACAAGAATTGCGGACTTGGCATGTGGTATTAGGCGAGGTCTGCCGTCTGCTCTTCACCCTTCACACCTCCCTCCAATGCAGTCTTGCAGTACACCCTTCGTTTCGAGGTTATGTGTAGCACACTCGGAGTAAGACAATAGCAAGCATACATTATTCGAGCGTCAGCATCAGACCATCCTGGACTCGGCAATCTCCGACGGAGGAATTGACCACCGGTCGTACACTCGAAGCCTCGTTTGTCGCAGCTGGCCACAGCCAAGCCCGAGGAAATATCCGTGAAGACACTCTGATCACATTAGACTCTTCAACGGGGCGGAAAGACTGCGTCAAGGTCCGTGCCCTAAGGGTGCAGGAATCCAAGACGTCGAACTAGGGCTCTTGGTAAAGGCCTAGACCGGTCCACTGGCAGCAGTGTGTAGTATGAACAGTACAGGACACGGGGAAATTAGCATACCTTGACCCCCTTTGTAAGATAGCCAGTGGAAAGGAGGAGACATGACTCTTTTCTTTCAGGGCTGACTGGAACTCAACATGTAGTTATATAGAGCGAATGGTCGTGAGGGATGCAGTACTGGTCAGTTCCATATCGAAGCCCTACTCATCGGCTCATCTCCTATAGCTCTCCAAACGCGCTCCTCGAACAAACCACCATGTCCACTCCTCAAATTCTATACTTCCACTGCCCAGAGGCGGGACTTTCCTTCCGCGCAAAGCTCCTCACCGACGAGAACCCGGACGTGGCCTCGCAATTGATCACCCAACTGCCCCTGCAGAGCACGCTGGGCCACGTCGTGATCTCCGGCGAAGCCTTCTGGCTGCCGACGCGCATCGTGCATCTGGGCCGGGACCACATGGTCCAGAGACACCCGGGGGCCGTCTATCTCAACGCCGTCGGGGGCTCGTTGTGCCTGACCTACGGGAGTGTCACCGAGAGCGCGCCAGTGAACAAAGTGGCCGACGTCGAGGAGGCAGACCGGCACACCCTCAGCCAGCTGGGCCGTTTGGTGTATGAGACGACCGTCAGCAGCGCGCGACACACCCTGCTCACCATTCACATTGCCCTCCATGCACCCACCCCGAGCAGGTACAACCTCAAGCTCACTGCCGAAAACCACTACCACCACCATGAACATGAATACTCCCGCCCACTCGACAAGCCCCTTCCGACCAGCTCCGACTACCAAACATGGCACTCAGCCCACACCACCATCACAAACCAAACGAACACCATCTGGCTCCACCTCCCGGCCAGCATCCAGAAAATAACATGGGGCATCATCCCCAGCGGCGCCGGCACCGGCAGCCAGTACTTCTCCGTCCTCGTGCACCTCAAATCCTTCCTCCTGCACCTGGGCTGCGACGTGCTCTACCGCCTGCTCAAGATCTCGCGGTACCCCGACATCCCCCTCGGCGTGCTGCAGCGCATGACCCGCGAGTTTTTGTCGGCGAATTTCAATACCTTCGAGATGCTGGTGGATCTTGGGCTGGACGAGATGGGGGTCATTGGGGAGGTGTATCTGCGGGGGATTGGGGCGGTGACCTGCAAAGAGGAGTATCGGGCGTTGACCGGGGCGTTGTTCACGTTCGTCTGCCGCATGCATCGCTGGGTGCATTTTGTTTTCCCGTGGAATCTGGGGGTGGCGTTTCCGCACCGCCGCGTGGAGGAGATTTTGTGCATTGCGGGGGTGGTTGCAGGTGGGAGTCTTGAGGTCGGAATGGAGGATGTGGAGAGTGGCGAGGAGTCGGAGGTGGGGTCCGATGTAGGGGGAGGAGTGGGTGGGAGGTTCAATCCGATGGAGGTGAAGGGTGTGGTTGAGAGGGTGAAGGAGGCGCCGGTTTGATATATCGTGTCAAGTCAGGCTGCAGGTGCGGTACTTGTTTCTCACCTTATCAAATTATTCTGTTGCTGTATTTGTTGTATAGATAGTTATCTTACGTTATCTTAATACTTGACTCTATATATGAACGCATCATCCAGTGCTTCTTGTTGCGTAGCTGAAGAAGCACAGTGAGAATGGAGATGTAACCCGCTCTGGTCTTCAATGCAGATGATGGATCAAGGTGGTACTGATACCTCACGCCACATAAATCAGGCTTCAGATGTGACTATCAAGTGATGCCTGGCGGTGCTGCACTGTACCCCTGTGAAAGCCCACAACCCGTCGAAGCTGTATCTCCACCGAAAGCTGTCAGAATATTTTCATAATGTGAACCTAATCATTTATACAACACCCCTAATGCTCACACAGCGAGAACGAGCCCGTCTCAAACGCCCCGTTCTGCGTATCCTGCAACACACTCCGCTCCTCCATCAACTCCAACCGATACGCCTTGGCCTCCTCCATGGTCATCAACCCCTGCGCCAACGCCCCCTGGTCACCCGCCCACTCCGCCTGCTGCGGCGGCACATTGGCCGTGGAGATCACCCGGCGGTTCGGATCAATCAGGAACAGCGCCAGGATCTTGCGGTGTCCCGGTCTCGTGGGGTCCGCCAGCGCGAACGGGGCCACCCGGTGCTGTACGGTATTGGGGAAGGTGACCAGGCGGCCTTCGTTGCAGGCCACACTGCCCAGATCCTGCGTGAACTGATTGCTGTCGTTGTGGCCGTCGACCTCCGGGTCAAACCCGTAGATTGTGTGAAGGAACTGATGCTGGTCCTGCTCGTAGGAGAGATCGTCAATTGTCCGAGCCCGGTGGCGGAAGGCGAGGCGGCTTTCCGTGATGTTCGCGCTGTCGTAGTAGTAGATCGCTGTCGCGCAGATGCGTTCATTCTGGAAGAATATTAGTACGCTTGGCTTTGTACCAAGGTGGGGAGACTTACCAGCTGCCCTTCGATGTGCCACGACCCACCCTCGTAGGTCGGCCTCTCGGGCGTCAGTTCGATGTTGGCCAGCTTGACGATCACCTGCAGCCCGGTCTCGCGGAATTGCTCGCGGAGATTCATCGGCCCCTCGTAGGAAACCTCCGGCGGGACGAAGGTGGGCCGAGGCTCAGGGAACTTGATAGGTCGCGTCCGCCACCATTCGTTGGTACGCTGGTGGAAGTCGTCTTCCCAGCCCTCCTCGTCTTCCCTGTCCGCCTCCCATTCAGGCTCCGGGATTGAGTGGTCCTGGTACTCCACCTCGTGGTACTTGATCCGCACATTGTTGAACCGCCGGGTTCGGGTAAGGCTCTTGTTCCACTGCGGGATCACGCGGGAAATCACGTTCTCGATGACCGCGTACAGGTTCTGATGGCGCTGCGGGTGGAGGTTGTTGATGTACGAGACGATGCGGCAGTCGTCGCCCTCGGAAAACTCCACATTGCACGGAAGCCACTGAAACTTCTGACTGTAAATCTTGTAGTCCAGGGACCGCCAGCGCCAGTGCGGGTCGCGCCCCTGGCCCTGGGAACCCTCGTCTGTGGGCACGGGCAGCACGTCCCCGTGGCCGAGGTGCTCGAGGCAGTTGGCCGCGGTGATGGTGCGGTCCGGCAGGATGCGCGTGCGGCCGTAGACGAGCGGAAATAGGGAGGGATGCACTAAATCGAGGACCTTGTTGTCTGAGCCAGGATGGTAGTCTTTCGCATCCACGGGGATGTCTTCTAATGGCGCTGCGGCGTCGCGCAGTGCCTGCTGAAGATCCTTTGGAATGGCTGTGTCAGCCCGGACGACCCCAACGTGGTCGAACACGGTGAACGTCCCCTCCTCCTGCAGAACCTTCGCCTTCCACTGCATTTCGGTGATGATTGCGTCGATCATGGTGGGAGTCACGTCTTGACCGGACTCGGCGATCTCCTGACGCCACTTGGCGGTGATTTCATCGTTGAATACCTGAACAGGGGGTTACTTGGCGTGTCTCTCGGAGTGACGGCAGATTTACCTTGCGGTCCCAGTCGGGTTTCTCGGAGATAGTGTTCATGATCTGGAGCATCAGAATCTCGCGATGGACGAGTAGGTTGCTTTGCGGTCTGTCAGTCGAGGCCCCCTCTTGGTCGCCAGGTGGTAGCATACCCAATATAGCCATCGTAGATGTCTTTGCTATCCAGAGCATTGGGCAGGGTCGTCCTATTCCAAGAGTACTTTCCCTGTGAAGTGAGCCTGGGAGTCTGGTAGGATCGTGGGCGGGGGGGGGAGGGGTGGTGAGATGAGATTGAGATACCTGAAGTTTGTGGTTCAAAGGGAGGTTATAGCCTGGGAGCTCGATGCGTGCAGGTGAAGTGGTCATGGCTGCTGCAATGCTGGTAAAAAAACGAGTGTACATGTGATGGAGTGGTGGTCGTAAGGATTTACTGCTCAAGAGCCATCGAGCTGGTCGTTGCATGTTTTTATCAGTAGAAGGTCGAAGTCCTGAGGCAGGAACCGTGCCTTGACGCCTTGACCCCTTTTTATTGCCCGGGTCTCTGCCTGCCAGGCATCCCAGGCATCCCAGGCACCTCCAGGCACCTCCAGGCACCACTCGGCCCTGGTGGGCCGCCAAGGATCGATGGGTGAATACCTGTCGATTCAGGCACCCAAGCACCCAAGCACGCAGGCACGCAGGCACGCAGGCACGCAGGCACTCACTGTGGCAGAATCATGCATTCCATCTAATCTAATCTAAATCTATTATATCCTGAACAATCCTGTAGTCTATATGCTGGCTAATATGCACCTCATGCTCGAATCTATCACCGTCCACTCTTCCTCTCCACTAAGCAAACCCCGGACGGCTCATCTTTTGCACATAGTCCTCCAACAGCTTCTCCTCCTGGTCGACGATCGGCTGAATGACCGTCAATCCACGATCGATCTCCGTCTTCAACCGCTCCCACTCCTCCGAGTCTCCCGCCGGACCCTCCTTGCGCTGCACCGCCGCGCCATTGGCATGGCCGTTCTGCGCGCCCGTCGCATGGCCATTGGCGTCCGACTCCGCCGCACCAGCAAAGAACGGCGTATACCCGGCCGCCTCGAACGCATCCTTGGGCGGGACGGTGTAGCGGCCCTTCTTGAGCACGTACTTGCTGATGGAGACGGCATATAGACGCTTGAGCAGCTTCTCCGGATCCTCCTCGACGGTCTTCTTGGTGCTGGGCTTCAGGAAATAGGTCACGATGTAGACCCACTTCTGGTCAAAGCTGGCGATGTGCGACTTGACCTCGTACTTGGTGTAGGCGGGGATCTCGCGCTTGAAGTTGGTGTACACACTGCCCAGAATGAACCCCAGGAACCCCTTCTTGCCCTGCTGCTCCAGCCGCTTCTCCAGCAGGGCGGCGCCCTTGACCACGATGCTGGACATCAGCGCCGTGCGCGACACGTCCAGGTCCGAGAAGTAGGTCGAGTTGGACTTGTGCATGTTGAAGTCGATCTCCATCACGGGGGCCCGCGAATAGATGCTGAGGGGGTTGAGGATCTCCGTGCTCGGGCGGGCTGGCTGTTCGACGGCCGGGGTGATCAGGTAGCCATATTTGAAGAAGTAGCGGTAGACGCGGATCTAGGGGGCGCACGGGGGTCAGTAGGTGATAGACAGAGTGTCAGGGTGTCAGGAACGAAAGCTGCCACTTACATGCCACACCAGGGGCAGCGTCTTAAGGTTCAGCAAGGCCAGGACCAGGGCGGTGGTTTTCCAGAAGGTGGCCGACTCCCAAAGGCAGCTGGCGAATGAGCGAATGGCCTCCATGGCGAGGACTCTGCAAGCGCTATGAAATGAGTGAATGAATGTAAGGGCTTGAAGCCGGAAGAATGATCGACAGCGCCTCAAGGGGGTTTTCAGGAGAAAAATTCCTGGCGGTGGATCCGGCTCGGCAATCGGAGCTGATAAGATAATCAATCAAGCCGAGGCTCTTTTCTCGATGACGTCAAGCCTGGCTGGGAGATTGTTCTAGACTAGGCATGGAGATACGGAGTGGAGTTAAAGAAGAAAATGTGCATCTTTCTTCACTGAGTGAATATACTAGAGCAACATGACATCTGATATGACCGAGTAACGCGATGACCTACCGAGTACTGGCCCACAGCACACTAGAAATAGCATCACGGCCCAGCCAGCCAGCCAGCCAGCCGCGCCAACCGCCACTCCCGCTGCCATAGAACAATGTGGGAGTGCTGGAACAGACATCGTGCTCCTCTCCTCTTGGGTATGGTGCAGCGGATCTACATCAAGTATACAAATCGCTACCACGACTAGCCCTAAGAGAGAGCTGCATGCAACATAGCCGTGGCTCGCCGTTTTTCCCCGCGGGAATAGCCGTCTGACTCATATGACCCTGCCCGCATTTCCTCCCCAGCTGACTCGAATTACATTCATTCATCGCTCGATTACAGAGCCCACGGTTTTCGAATTTCTGCAAGAGAAGAGGCTAGAGATTAGATCATAGAGACACCGCCGCGACATAACAATGCCTCCGCCTCACGCCTCAGGAGACGCTCTGGTGGAGCCCGAAGGGATCGAGTTCTCCACCGTGTCGAGCGCGAGAAGTACCACTCGACGGTCTGCGGGGCCGCCAACCCTGACTTCGACTCGGACCATTCCTCAGACATCCAAGAAGTAGGCTATTCTCTGCACTCATCCCGCTATCTAAGGTTCTAACCAGCCAGACAATTCATCATCATCGTCCTCTCCTCCTTCACCATCATCTTCACCTGCTGCGGCCTCAACTTCGCCTGGGGCGTCTACCAAGCCCTCTACGAGAACCTGTCCCACCAACCCAGCACCCCCTTCACCGGGGCCTCGCCGGCCGAAATCGACCTGATCGGAACTGTGTCGTGCTCGCTGATGACCATCGGGGCCCCGTTCAGTGTGGCGTGGGCCAAGGCCTTTCCACCGCGCGGGGTCGCCTTCGTGGGTGGATTCGTGTTCGCGCTGTCGCTCGTGCTGGCGAGTTTCGGGCAGCGGCTGTGGCACTTTGAATTGGCGCAGGGAGTCCTCAACGGGATTGGAACGTGTTTGTGCTACATGGTGGCTGTGACGATTGCCCCGGGGTGGTTCACGCAACGTCGTGGGCTGGCGATGGGGATCATCCTGGCGGGCACGGGGGTGGGCGGGCTGGTGTGGGCGCCAGCCCTAACCGCCTGCGTCGAGCATCTCGGCTTTCGCAACACCCTCCGCCTGACAGGGGCCGTCTCCTTCACCCTCATTTCGCTCAGTAGCAGCGCCATGGCCTGGGAGCCCGGCACGCGCACGCAGATCGAGATCGAGAATTCCGCTCGGAGCAGCCGCAGCCGCGTTCACGGCCTCCTGAAGGTGCCCCTCGTCGACTGGCGCGTGGCGCGCTCCCGCCGCTTCATCGCCCAGGCCCTTGGGGCAGTCTTCCAGGCGGCTGCCTACTACACCCCCGTCTTCTTCTATGCCTCGTACGCTCAGACCCTGGGGTATAGCACGGCCGCCAGTGCCAATTTCATAGCGTTGAGCAACGCCTGCAACGCCGTCGGGAAGGTGGTCATCGGGTATCTAGCTGACCGCATGGGACGGCTGAATGCCTTGCTGCTGACCACCCTGCTAAGCGCGATCTCCACCGTCGCCTTCTGGCTGCCGTCCACGGTTGCGGGGGTGACCACCGAGTCGAAGGATCTGTTCATCACGTTCACCGTGCTGTATGGCATTTTTGCCAGTGCGTACGTCTCGCTCTTCCCGGCCAGTCTGGTTGAGTTGTTCGGGGCGCAGAATTTTGCCTCTGTTAATGGGGTGTTGTACATGGTGCGCGGGATGGCCACGATGATTGGGACGCCGGTGGGTGGGGTCTTGATTCGGAGTGGGAGGAGTGAGACCCCCGGGGCGTTTCGGAATATGTCGGTGCTGGTGAGTGCGCTGTTGTTTGCGGCGACGATGTCGGTGGTCTGGGTTAGGGTGGAGGCGTTCGTGGGCAATGGAGGGGTGGGGAGTAGAAGTAAGTGGCAGCGGTGATGGCCCCATTGCTGTGGAGATGTTGCTGCAAGGCCCTTAGTTGTGCTCCTCGCTTAAAAAGGGTTCTAAGAAGAAGGAGAATGCCAGAAACATGCGTAGAGTTATCGAAAGATAATTAGCTTTGTGTTTACTAGACCCCGGATATCTCTTCTGTACTGTACCCCGGGATGCGAACACAAACACGTTGTGTTTGTGAAAATTTGTTTCTTCCAGAGTTCTTTAATAATCAGAATGCTATTTCGAATAAGCTTCCCTTCTATTACACCGTTTCGGGGAGGGGTGAGATATACTTGTCTACTACAATTACTGACCCTGTCTTACAGTTGTGCTGCCCCCCAGTGAATCTTCTCTCACCGTATGAACAATTTTCAAAACATCACGGTTTTACCCCTGTGATAGGCAGTTTACCAGTTGTCGCTATGCTTGCCGACTGCCTTCCCTCTGAAGTGCACATGAGACAACGGCCAGTGTGTAGGATTTAGATCTATACTTCCTGTTATAAATGAGGTCTTGAATTAGTTTATACTATAATACAGTCTACTACTTTTACTGCACGGGTCACCTGGACAGAATGTATGCCCTCGCGTTGAGTATATCGCACAAGATCTCGAATTCGATCTAATAACACGCCGCTCCGCTTCCGTTCAAAGTCGCTAATTTCCGTGTGCCCATCTGCTTAAAGTTCAACTTAGACGGTAATGTTCTTTTGATGAGTTGCTATACTTGTCGTGCACTCTATAGCAAACCCAAAGCACCGGGCATACCATCCTTGCGACCAGTAGCTGAGCTCCATATAATGCGGGGCGCCCCGAACCAGGCTCCTATTAACACGCGCACTGCGCTTGAAGGCCCGCACACACGTGTCGAGCTCCTGTTGATCTGTAATGAAGAATGGATCGTCCTCCACCAGCGCAAACATGACCGGAACCACAACTTGGGATGCCCACGTCTCTTTCCACACTGGCAGCCAGGTCGTCGGGAAGTCGACAAGGTCTGGGAGCGGCGAGATCGCGTTCAGGCGCTCACACAGGCCCAGAACCTCTGCCGCCGCAGTTCCGGGTCGGAACATCACTGCGTCCTTGTACTCCCCAGGGAACTGGACGTAATCTGCGTCGATGGTCACAAAGGACGGGCTGCTGGCCCTCATTGCCGGCAACTGCGTGTTGCCCATGCCGCTGGCGATAAGGCCGCCCAGGGGATACCGCGGTGCATCGTCCTGCGCGTGGAGAGTCGCCGCTACGATTGCTCCCGGGACGCCCAGACTGTGACTGAGCAGGATGATGCAGTTGCAGTTGTTGGGTGCTCCGAGGTCGGACCAGATCTGGGGCAGAATGTATCGATGCAACCAGCGACCCGTCTCCTGGTAGAAGTCGGTTCCCTCTGGAACCGGTAGAATTGAGCTTGTGCCCCCGTACGATGGACGGTCGACCGCCACGAACGGTACGCCCAAGGCCATGCTGGGGACTTGGGCAGAGTATGGGGCAATACCCTGGAAATACAGGCTGTCGTAGCATCCACCATGAAGGGCGACAATCAGAGGACGGTACCGCAGATGCGATGCTGATGCTGGAGGGATTGACTGGAAGCCAGTTACGGTCCCACCGTTGGAGAGCTTGATGCGAAGCGGCTGCATGATGTTGGAGTGACTGGATGACCGGACTGGAAGGAGTTGTTGGAATGGAGTATGGCGATGGTGAGGAAGTCAAGCGCCAGAGATCCTATGAAACTGACAGAACCACCTGTTCACGTGCGAAAATATGCAAAGTGTCCTTAAACAAATCACATTGTAGGAGGAGAAGAAGTGATTCCCATGGTGATTGCCGAGGTGATATCCAAGGTGATTTCCATAACTCCTTAGGGCCCGGCTCCGATGAGCGGCAAGCCGAGGGCAAGAATGCATTTTCGGATGTACAGTACGTACAGTACAGCTCCGTGCAACACAGGTCGCTTACGCTCGTCAGCCTAGTGGATACACCAGTGGCCAAAAATATCTTCATATCCTCCGTGGTCGTCTGAGGGAAAGTCTTACTTAGTACCAAGAGTAAAGACCCTCCGATCATCCTTCTGCTTACCGCCGCTATCTCCGCGCCAATCCATCTTAACTCCGTGATAAGTTTCATTTTCGCCAGGAATTCAATTGCAACATTCGTCCTCGATTACATCTAGCCCGTGGCGGCCGTGGCCCTTAACTCCTAAAGCCGCCTACTCCACTCTCTCCACTTCCACCTACCTTGCTTTATACGATCTTTGTTGGCCTTGATGGGGGGAGACAGCACGCGGACCACCCAGGTCACGTGCGCTCCGAGTTCTTGGATACTGATTGTCCAACTTGGTAGGATGTTTTCCCCTTTCTTGCTATTCTACCTGATAACCAAATAAGTCAGGTTATCTCTACTGTACATTCTGATATTCCGTGATCTCTGGTGATTGTTCTTCCTCAGTTTCTCCTTATGCTGGGTTCATCCAACAGTGAATATGGATTGCGCCCGACAAGGACTGAGCTTGAGTTAGGGTTAAACATCATACAGTGGATTCCTATGCTATCAACAGCTAACTCAGAATAGTTCCCGGACATGGAAACCAAGTATTACGCCAGAGTAGCAACCGTCACTGGTCCCAGCACATTGAATCTACCGAAGCCCAGCCCGAAACGTTAACCACTTACCCAATGCCACCAACGTCAAGCCTCGCCGGTAATAGCTCTCTTGGTCAAAATGGCCGAGTCCTCATTCAGACGGTCCCAAGTGTGCGCATCGTGACAGGCTTGCCGACTCAGTCGCACTGCCCGTCTCGTCCGAGACCGCATCTCCTCCTCGTACTCATCCAACGCCTCTTTTGCCCCTCGTCCCTCCGTGTACACCTGTCGCAGCGCCTGGGAGAGGTAGAAGGCGTCTAATAGTCCGTGGTTGGCCGCCTCTCCGCGATCTGCATTGGTCAGAATCATGGTTTATAGCTTCCAGGGACAAACTTACACATGGTCATGGCATGGGCTGCATCGCCGGCCAGCGTGATTCGGCCGTCGCAGTTATCCCAGTTCAGACACTCCCAATCCGCCAGTTTGATCTCCAGCACCGGCGTTCCAGAGTGTATCCCCTCCACGACCGACCGCAGAAATGGCACGAAGCCGACCGACCGTCGTTTCATATTGTCGAGTCGCTCTGCATCGGTAGCCGCCACTTCATCGGCCTCACTGTTTACCGGCCACGACATGCAGATCTGCGCCCGATAGCGCTCGCCGTCGGGGTTGCCCTGCGTGCCGTTGCTCTGGGGGGTTTCGAGCACAGAGAACCAGAAGAATACCCCTGTGCTGGGGTGGCAGCCCTGGAAGAGCAGCGGATCCATGGCCCGCAGGGGGCGGATCTCCTCTGGCGACAGATCTACAGCTACCCCCGTGAATCGGATGGGGAGGACGGAGTTGAGGTATGCGTCTGGTCGCAGGACGCGGCGCACGAGCGATCGACTGCCTTCGACCCCGATGACAAACCGTCCGGACACACGCGTGCCCTCGGCGAGGACCAGGGCTGGAGGAGCCGTCCCTTGGGTCTCGATGTCGACCACTTGCGCATTCCACTGGACATGCTCTTCGATCCCGCGTAGCAACGCGCCCCGCATCTTCTCCCGGTTGACCCGCCAGCGGGTGCTAGGGGGAATCTTGAACTTGGGGGCGCCGGTCGCGAGGTCGATGAAGAGGAAGTTCCCGTCGTCATGCTCGGCGACTTGCGGGTCCACCTGCACCGCTTGGATGGCTTGTAATGTGTCTTCGGGGAGGATCTGCTGGATGTATCCCAGGGCCCAATGCAGGGTGATGGCCCATCCTTGCCCCCGAGCATGTGGCGATGCGTCCCGCTCGTAGATGCGGAAGGGGATGTTTTCCTAAATCACTGATTAGTATGCGGTAGGGAAAAGAGCATTGAGTAAATAGAGTATTTACCTTCTTGAGAGCCTGACCGAGCGTCAGTCCGACGATGCCTGCGCCGACAATCAAAACAGGTTCCATGGCGATAGGGAGGATTGGGGGTTGATGATTTTTACGAGCCCCCGTGCCTGTCCTGCCCCTTTGCCAACCCCGCTTCATATAGTGAAAGTAGTTTCATCGACTGGGCTATCAGTCTTGTATCTGTCGATCCGTGCTATCGGGTAGCGTTTCGTCGGACCGTCGCATAGATAAGCGCAAATGCGGGGGTGGCTTGGCTGCACCGGTGATACGCCTCAGATTGCCGAGATGAGAGGGGAAGGGGAAATCGTATCACATTCTGAGTGAGTATAGACGCGGAAATCGGCAATGGCTTCTTGTACAAAACCTGATTTAAGCCCACGGGGACCCGTTGATTACACTCGAAGGTATCCAAACCCGCACGAGACACCGAATCCTCACCATGTCTCATGAAGCCCTGAACCCAATCCACCCGGCCGTCTTGCCGCATCTCGACCCTGCCTTTGTCGACCTCTACAATAAACATGTTGCTCACACTCCAAGCGGACCAATTGATCTCGCCGTCCTTCGATCCAAGTATTCGGTTCTCTACTCCTACGGCACCGGGCCAGCACCAGAGCCTGCGCGTGTCTACGACACCACGATCCCAGGTCACGAGGGGAATCTAATTCCTTGCCGGGTGTATGAGCCCAAATGCCCTGGACCCTGGCCGATCCACGTCGACTTCCACGGTGGTGGTGCGTCCCTTTCTCCTCCTGAATGTAGCGTATCAAGTTCTGACTGCAGCATCCAAGGACAGGCTGGGGCCTCGGCGACCTAGACACCGAATCGCACATCTGCAAGCACATCGCCGTCAAGGCGAAAGTGGCCGTCATCGACGTCGCCTACCGCCTGGTCCCCGAACACGCCTTCCCCATCGGCATTCAAGACTCCTTTGCCGCAGTGCAACATCTGGCGTCGTCTGCCGGGCGTGCGCAGTTCCCCGGCCTCGACACCAGCCGTATCTCCCTCGGAGGCGTGTCCGCGGGGGGCAACATCGCGTTGATCCTCGCCCACCTGGCGCGCGACCACGGCATTCCCGTGCGGTTGGTGGCTGTGGGCACCCCGGTCATCGATGATATCTCCGCCTGCGCGACGGCCGCCGACTCGCCGTTCCCGTCCATGCAGGCGATGGAGTTCGCGCCGACGCTGAACTGGGCGCGGTTGAAGTGGTTCGATGAGTTGAAGTGGCGTAGTCTCAGCACGGAGGAGGACGTGCGCAAGCAGCAGCTGGCGGAGGTGAAGTGGTATGCCAACGCGCTCAACGCCCCGGATTTCACGGGGTTGGCGCGCACGGTCATCTACACGGCGGGCTGCGATCCGCTGCGGGATGAGGGCGAGGCCTATGCCCGGAAGCTGATCGAGGGGGGCTGTGAGGTGACAGTACGGCGGTTCGAGGGGGTGCCCCATCCGTTTATGCACATGGATAAAGGTGAGTTTCTTCCTTCTTTGTTGATTGTCGTATGCATATGTACCTGTCCGGTGGTGCTGACACGAGTGGAAATAGATCTCTGGCAGGCGCGAGAGTTTATTGATTTGATTGCGGGGCATGTGAAGACGGCGTTGCATGAAGTACAGTAGTTTCTATTTAGGTTATAAGTCTCGCAATCCACACAAAAACATAAATAATACAATAAGTTCAAGGATTGATGTGCTTCATGGATCATCAATTATCTTTTCTGCAGATCAACGAGCAGAGGAAGAAGAAGAAGAAGACGAAGAGGAAGAAGCCGAAGGATCAGGAAAAGTAATATAGCCATAAGAGTGTAGTCGATACCAATATGCTGAAGGTAGCGATCTTGATCACAGCAATAATAGTTATTCTAGTATGCATAAAAGTATAGTCCAGCATTGATTTACCAATCATCTAAACCAATCATATAGGTGGATATAGGTTATCATATCCTTGCGCCATCCTGACCAGCCTCCATCGCATACAACTGTTCCCCCAAAGGAACAATCGACTCGCGCAAGCTCCGAAACTGGACCCCGAGCATCTGCCTCACCTTCCCAGCATCGCAAGCGTAATGGGTGTCCCGTATCCTGTCCCCTGGACTCCCCTCCGGAACCCGCTCTCGGGCTGTGGGAATGGCCTCGCGCAGGAGATCCGCAATCTCCTGTGTGTCGTACGCACCTTCAGTGACCAGAAACCGTTGGTGCGAGGGAAGGGTCGTCGTCAAGGCGTGGAGACAGGTCTCAGCTAGGTCTTGCACATCCACCCAGACTATTTACCATAAGTAGGGGTTTCTTGGTTTATTCAGGAGCGAGGTAGGGCTTCTTACCCGGAGCCTTGGTCGGCGGGAGTGCATCTCCATCTCGACCCCCCAGCGCCACCTCCCAGACGATCCGATTACTGGCGTTCAGCTGCTCCAGCGAGGCGATCGGATGGATCATTTCCCCGAGCACCATTCCGGGACAAAGCGTCACCAGCTGGAAGTCCACCTCATGCTCTTTGACGTATGTCCAGGCCGCCCGTTCCGCGAGGACCTTGGATGCGCGGTATGCGATGGCCTAGGAGTCGTCAACACCATGCATCAGCAAGAAGGAAAGAAACAAGTGCAGGCAAGGGAATGAAGAGCACATACCACATTCTCCGTGTCCCGCCCCTCCTCATACCCCAGCGGACTCCAGTCCTCCTCCGTATACACCCGACCAGGCTGCAAGCCCTGCGCCGCATCGTAGACCGCCGCGAACGAGGACATGATGACCAGCTTTCGCACGGTCGGACAACGCTGCGCCGCCTCGCACGCGACGGTCGTGCCCTGAATTGCAGGTAGCAGGAGTTGCTGCTCGAATTGTCCTGGTTGTGCGTCGAAGGTGAAGGCCGAGGCGAGGTGGAGGATGGCGTCGCAGCCGGCCACCGCGGGAGCAAATTGCCCCAGGTCGGTGGGGTCGTCCACCACGACAATTTCCAGGCGGTCCAGCGGGGCAACTCCGGCAGCATGTAGGGCAGCTACAGTGGCACTGGCTTTCTCCAAGGTGCGCACTGTTCCGCGGACGGAGTGGCCGGCGCGCAGCAGGGCAGCGATGCAGTGCGCGGCGATGAAACCGTTGGCCCCGGTGATGAGGGTGAGCATTTGTAGTGTAATTGAAGAACTAAGGAAGGGGGGAGTTAGTCAAGCTAAAGACTGTGCAGAAATCCGTAAAAGAAGAGGGTGTCTACCGAATTGATTGAAACTTAATATATATTCTACATGACCAGCAATTATAAATATTGTTTCTCCCTCCAGTCTGGAAATTGTCCCGTCGCGTAGATTAGCAGATGGCTCCCCCGCGCGGTTCAAGCGGAGACGGAAGACCTGATTGTGGATTGCCTCGGTCGCTATGGGTGTGTCTTATTTTCCTTGATTTTTCTTGCTGATAATTTGGGATAAAGGGTGGTTTGTAGACCTGCTCTTCCGGAGGAATCATTGTCGGATGATGCCACCCATTGTATTCCTCTTCATAGTGATTTATATAGTGTTCGACTCATGCACGGGAACAAATACTTGGAGTAAGTTTTGCTTCTTTTGCTGTCCGTTCACTACTCGACTTATTCAACTGTCGGAGGCCTACTACGTTGAAGGATTGTATTTCTTGTATAAGCGAAGTACGTCTTGGGTCTTAGACATGGGAGATTAGCAATAGAATAGCCCTTTCAATCCTTTGTTAGCTAGAAGAGCTTCTGTCTCGGTATCCTGCGTTGATAACTTCATCTTGATAGTCCGAAACCACCATCATCTCCCTGGCAACTCCTAATATACATAACGAAAGTCAACCTCCTCGCCCCCTCGCCCAGCACCCTCCAGCTGTCGCTCAATGCGACTCCCTGCAGCGTGCCCTAGTCGATTCGCCCGCGCGTTCCGACGGCCGTAGACCACCCGCAGCGTAGTGGAGATGACAATGGCACCGGTGTTGACGGCGACGATCGTGATCTTGGCGGGAATATACCTGTATCGGTTAGTGAAGTCGCCTTGACCAACGCAGGACAGGAAGAAGAGGAAGATGCTGGCAGTGACATACTCTGGAGCATCGCGGGCTTGAAAGGTCTGCGGGCCGATGATGTTGGCGATGCTGAACCCGGCCGAGACGAGCGTACTCCCCGCCACCTGTTCGATCGGTCAACTCTGCTGCTGCTGCTGCTGCTACTGTCATCTTGCGTATGGCTTACCTTCATACTGTAGCCCTTGTAGTTGGCACCAGTCCATGCAAAAATCAGTGCTAGCGGCGCGACAGTCTAGGTCCAGGTCAGCAACCACCGATGAACCCTAATCCACCATCTCTCCGCCTAGGATAACCTACGGTGTTCACCAGGTATATACCCGCCAGGCAGCCGGCTTGATTTGAGGCCGGCAGGAAAGACATTAAGCACGCGCCCAGCAAGGTGGGCAGTAGAAGCAGGTTAATCGCCAGCCACCGGGAGTAGCCCCGAGCAATGGCGAGGGTGGATCCCATGGTCGCCACGATGCTGACCACCCCAGAGGGCATGTTGAGCAGGGCGCTCTCTTTGGAGTTGTACCCGAACTCCTTGATCAGAATGGAGGAAAAGGTGGTGATGACGCCGCTGGGAATGGTGATCAGGATGGTCAAGAGGACGAGCAGGGCCGTTTGCAGATCGGCGAACGCGTCCAAAAACGACCTCGGGCGCAGGCCCTTCTCCCCCTCTACGCCACCAGCCTGCTCCTGTTGCAACCGCTGGGCTACACGGGCCTTGTCGCTGGCGCTCAGAAACCCCGCCGCAGCCGGAGTGACCGGGAGTACGAGGAGGACCAGCAGTGCTGCAAGGATGTTCACCCCCCCAATGACCACGAACATGATTCGCCACCCGTGGAAGGCGAGCGTGGGCGCGGTATGTTGCGCCGCGAAGGAGATCAACCCGCCGACTATCTGACCGGTGCCCAGGCCACAATACCACAGGCCGTATCGCGGGGTCGACTCAGCCCGCGTATACCACATGCTGGTATACATCGTCAGAGCGGGGGCTGCGTTGTGAAAGATGACCATTAGACCTCACTTCGTATGACATCAAATAAACACGGGATTTCCGACGCACCGATGACCGCTTCCAGCGCCCCAAGGATCACTCTCAGTGCCATCATCCCGGCGAAGTTCTGCGCCGCGGCTGAACAGCACAAGAGCACTCCCCAGCAGAGAATATTGACTCCGAGAACCTTGGTAACCGGGTATCGTTGCAGCATGAAGCCTGCTTACCGTCAACGACATGGCACAGGGCTGTGGGAGGAGCAGAAGTAGACGATCGCCCACCTTGAGGAATCTCAGCAACCGCATAAGCGATGAAGAACCCCGTAGCCAGCCAGGAGAAGTCATTGCCCTGCATTTTGAGATCATCCTGCATCCCCATCACGTTGGCATACTAACGCCATCACGCATCAGCAACCAGTATCCCGGCGAGACCATCCGGGAAACATACATTCAAAGCGACCTTGTCCAGAAACTGCAGCAAGTAGGTCAAGAACATCGTCGGCAGGATGCGCCAGTCGATCCGACGCAACAGGGCGAAGTCATCATGCAGATCGCCTAGGCCGTAGTCGACGGCGGCCAGCTTGTCCTCTTTGGTGTCCGTCATAGTGTATGCCGCGGTGGTGGTAGCAGCATTGGAGGACTACTGAGCGCGGATGGCATGATGAGGGTGTTTAATAACGGTCCATCGTGGTATCAGGATGAGGTATCAATGTTGGCTGTCTGTCACTGGGAGGCAACCAGTGCGATAAGCTTCCGACTAATCCTGCGGCCGTCGCATAGATAAACCCGCGAGATACGAGCCGTCGGCTGCACGATAAGGGTCGGGAGCATGATCGATCATTTAGAATACGCTCGAGATACATTTATAACACAGCCTCAGAACTCGACCATGAGGCATAGAGGCAAACCCCAGGGATACTCATCACGAAATCTTGGTGTGTGAATCATTCAGGATGCCCTCCCGCACCGACTCCCCGCTGAACATCGCCATCATCGGCGCCGGCCTCGGTGGCCTCAGCGCAGCCGTGGCTTTACGTCGCCAGGGGCACCAAGTCACGGTGTACGAGCGATATGACTTCGCTGGCGAAGTGGGTGCATCTTTGAGCGCCGCCTCCAATGGATCCCGCTTCCTCGAGCAATGGGGGGTCGATCTCAAGGCTGCGAAGCCGGTCAGTTTCCACCTTTTCGTGGATTAGCCAATACTCACAGCGAGGCACAGGTAATCCTAAAGAAACTCATCATGCACGACTGGACGACCGGGGAAGTACAGAAAGAATACGGCCTGGGGGACTACAAGGCCAAGTTCGGGACGGTCAGTGTGGCATCCAGACCCGCATAGCCCTAATGCCACTGACATGAACCCCATCAGGAGTACAACAACTTCCACCGGATTGACATCCACCAGCAACTACTTCGCTCCGCCTTCAAGGAGCCGGGAGAGGGCCCAAAATGCGTGTTGAAAGTGAATCACAAGGCCGCGTCCCTGGATGCAGAGGCCGGTCGCATTGAATTCGAGAATGGCGAGACGGCGTCGGCAGACCTCATCGTCGCTGCGGATGGCATTCGCGTACACATCCCCTCGCTGACACTTCGGGTCCAGTCTAATACAGAGACTCTAATTCCTTCTCATATAGTCCGAGAGCCGCCTTCACATGGGAATCACCCCCGATTTCACCATGTCGACTTCCTGCTGCTACCGCTGCATCATCAGCGCGGATAAGCTGCGCAGCCTCGGGCTGGACGACTACATCGACAACGCCGCGATCGAGTACTGGGGGGGCATTGGGATCAACAAGATCGTTTTGTCCCCCTGCAGCGACGGGGACGTCGTCAGCTGCTACTGCTTTTATCCGGCCGAGCACAACAATCTCCGCGAAGATGGCTGGAACATCTCTGCCACCCCGGAACAGTTGGTGGCCACGTTTCCGGGGCTGGACGAACGGATGCAGCGGTTGCTGCTCAACGCCGAGGACATCAAGATGTGGCGCTGTAAGACCTCCACGCCCCTCCGTTATTTTTCTATCATCTGTCGGGCTGAAGGAAACCATTGGCTGATTTCGACCAGTGTACCGTCACCAGCCGTACCCCTACTGGGTCAAGGGCAAAGTCTGCCTACTCGGAGACGCAGCCCACCCGATGATGCCCGACCAATCGCAGGGCTCATGCATGGCATTCGAGGACGCGGGGGCCTTGGGGCTGATCTTCCACCGTACCTTCGCCGAGGAGTACAGCCTAGCCGAGGGGTTGCAGCTGTACGAGCGGCTGCGCAAGCCCCGTGCCACCCACATTCAAGCCGCCAGCTATCGAGCCCGCGAGGACCTCAACGAGCGCATCGGGTGGAGCTCGTCGACGGACCGGCCGGACAAGTTGACTATTGAGGAGGTTTGTGGGTATAATATGCAGGTGCACCTAGAGGAGCTCAGGTGCAGTAAATAGGGGGGAGAAGATCAGATGTATATATCAAGTTCTGTTTTCCGTATCAACTAGAAACAAGGTTAAACACCGTACATTCGAGGTGTCGTGTAACTAACTCAACAGGTAGCTCGATGCGAGCAGTCAAACGAACACCATCCCTAGATACAGACTATAGCGGACGCTGGCCCAATTCGCGTCCTCCCGGTCGTCCGCCCAGACGGCTTCGAGCAGCTGCCGCGCTTGCAGGATATGCCCCCAGCCCAAGGTGTTCTCCATCACCATCAGTCGCTCCTTGATGCCCATCCGTCGCTCCATGCTGCGGCTGCTGGCTCCGGCAATCACCAGTGGGAAGAGCAGACTGCCCTCGACGGGGCTGCCGTAGGGAATGGCCCGCCCCGCGGCTACGATGCCAGCGACGGCCTGCTCGACCTCTGCATGGCGGGGATCGTAGCCGTCGACGATCTGATGCAGACGTAAGCGGATTGCGCACTCAAAGGCGCGCGTGGCCAGATGCTCTACTTCACTGCTCGGGTGGACTGCTTCGTACTCCCGGCGCCAGGTGTCCAGGTGGGCGCGTACATGTGCAGCGGCCGTCCGGAACCCGATTTCTGACAGGTCGTCAATGCGTCGGCTACGGTGCGCTGCCAAGAGATTCACCCGACCGAGAGACTCCAGTAAGCTCGTAGGGAGTCCAGATATCGTGTCCCCTGATGATGACGATGTGCTGGCGACGGCGGGGAGATAGGATGGGAGAGATGATCCCAAGGTAAGGTCGGTCAGGCGCTCGCCCGCCCGTAACAGCGGGGGTTTACACCGGGAGATGGTGGACATGGAGTCTAGGTAGTGGAAGAGCTGGAGACAGAACGTCCCTTCGCTATCTGAGGCCAGCCGGTGCCGATCGATCGTGCTGAGTAGGCGCCCGGCGGCTTTGAGGTGCCACTTCCAGGCGCGAGAGGTGCCTTCAAACAGCTCCGTAAGACACAGCAGGAGGATGGTAGTGCAGGCTTCCAGGAAGGATTGCCGATTTGGTCGGCGACTGAGCAGACTGTTGACTTGCGACAAGGCTGTTATGGTCAGTATGTTACAAATGATACATCGACCAGAATTGAGTGTCGTTGTTATGGTTGTCGATAGTACTAGGTAGACTTACCCCGTCCTTGTCGCGTTAGGGCTCGATTCCAGATCTGGGGATAGACGCGCCGCCAGTGGCAGCCACTCAGCCCTAAGAGGGCGCTGGTGAGCGTCTCCGAGGCGGCGGCCATGGGAAGCAACGTCGCCAGAAATGGGTTGGCGGTGGCGTTCGTCGTGGACCGTGACAGGGCTCGGGCCACGATTTGGACATAGTGGTTGAAGAGACAGCGATCGTCGTTATTGTGCAGATGGGCGTTGAGCCCGCTGTCTGGGGGTGGCGAGACTGGTCCGAGGATCATCTCCACATCGATCCAGGAGGGCGAAAAAGGCGATGTCGGATCATCGCCGACGGATGATAGGAGATGATCGGAAAGAGGGATCGGATTGGGCTCTGGGATTGAATCCGAAACGGAAGACAGGATGAGATCGTGCGCAGTTTCGGATACGGGCATTCCAGGAGGCGACGGCAGCGGGGAGACGATGGCTGGTGGCGGAGACCGTGTCCTGGGGGCTTTCCAGTGACATGGTAGGTTCAACCGACGACAGTCGCTACATCGAGGTCTTTTCTCATCGCACTTCTTCTTCCTATTGGCTGGCAGTCAGCACGGTGGGCATGCTCATGACCTATGGATGCAGTATCCATCCTCTTACCGCGCCTTGCAGGAGACACATCCATCCCGGGACCGGGAGGCTCTGGGCCGGCAATAAGCCAGCGACTGGGCTTCAGAATTCGGCCTCCCGGTTTGTTGGGGCTCGCACATATGACCAAGGCCTGGTTAGTCAGTACTCAAGCACCCCATGAGTTCAAAGAGGTGCAAACATACGTGCGCAGCGAGAGCAGGGCGAGGCACCGTCACAGCGTTGTTTCTGTGCCAAGTCACCCTAAGATCAGTCTCGGCTGGAGGCAGCAAGCCGGGGAGAGACTCACAATCACTGCGCATCGAGCGCAGACACGACCCGAGGCAGCCATGATATCAAAGTGTTTGGGGGAAGAGGGTAGAAGCGACGGAGGAGGAGAGTCACGTCGAAAGGGTTATCAGTTATCACGGCGGACGCGGCAGGGAGGGGTTCGATAAGCGGTAGGGTCAACGAATGGGATATCAGTGCACTCGCTCGTGAATCCTACTAATAACCGAGGTGGGGATGAGTGGATGAGTATCCAGCTGGATGGGAATCAGTAAGACTGCAAATCAGTGGCACTTTGCATTGGTTGATCGGTGAGCTCGACTTCCAGACTTCTATTCGCGCTATTCCAGGCAAGGTTAGGAAGGCTGGAATGCGGGGAAGTTGAAGCCACGTTGACATAGTTCTTGCATAACTTTTTCTTTCTCTTCGACTGCCTTGGAGTCCTATTCTGGAAGAGCCGTGGTTGAGAGGGATACCTGGGTCAATAATTCGAGCAGCTGTTGGATTGTTCCCTGGGGATCATATCCGAACAGAGCGGACCAGGGAGTATGTCTGGTGCAAAAGCGATATTCTACAACTTAGCATATTCAACTCGAGGTCCGATTCTCTTCTTTCCACACAACCCGCGGCAACCTCAGCTCCATCTGCTCCGTAGTATGTCTGGATTGCGCTGTGGATAGCCCTGAGAACCATCCCCGATGTGTCGATGTCACGTGATATTTACCGGTTCGGGATGGGATCACAACTAAACACCAATGAGAATGACGAGATTGCTAGCAAAATAAAGATACAAGAAGAATCAAATAGTCCAACTGTGACCCGAGTCTCACGCCATGGTTAATCAAGGTAACTTGTAACCCAGATCTACCTGTGCAGTACCCATGACACAACTAGATCTATAGGCTCAAGACGTCTATCCCTCCCATGAAGAAGCTTACATCTTATGCTCACTGCATTATTGAAGCTTCGCATGACAAGAGTTTGTACCGAGCTTGTCACAATTACTGACCCAAAGTCATCCAGGGAACACTCTCTGGGGGCCAATGCCTCTTCCAATGTCAATATGGATATCGACCGAGAAGAGGCTGTTCAGAGCATATGTACTGAGGCTGTGCTGATTTCAAAACAAGGATCAAGTACTGCCATTGCCTTCTTAATTTACATCCCAGGGAGTCATGGGGCTGAAAGATTATGCTGGTGGGTCTGCAGTTATGTACAGTAGAAGCATCGGCCTAGTTCATAAATCCCTGCTTCAGCTACACTTTAAGCCTCAACTGACGATACTCAAACCCAGAGGCTTTGGGGGCTGGCCAGGCTGAGGATATTGAATGATTTTTACCTGGGGGCTACGTATATAGAGAGTTCAAAACGCCGCATTTTGGGAAGATCCAGCCGCTTCGATCGATCGAGCCACGAAAGGATTATGCTTAAGCTGAGATGATTCCTTTCCGGCTCTATCGTGCCTTAACTGACCATTGTAATGGGAGGAGCATCATCAGCACGGGCGAAGATGTCATTGAGGCTATTGAATCGAATGGTGCCAGGCGTCCCACAGCGGCATTGGCCCCCACGCCCCACTCACTGCGCCGACGCCGTATTGTTGTAACGTGCAGTGGTATCGTGGTATTGCCATCTTATTAGTTATCTTATCGTAGACTAAGTTACTGGACTATTGTTGGTTGTCCTCTTGTCCAAGGCTAAAGTACGGCACGCTGGGGCAAGGCATTCCGGGATAATGCACCTTCTGTGAACGAGACTTAGGGCAACCATATATGTATCTGTTCTCCCCTCCCATCCCCTCACCTAGAGAAAACCAACCCCAAAAACTCGAATTGTCCCCAGCCATGTCACCTCCCACAAATAGCTATGCGCTGCACCGGAACTACCACTCCTCCGCTCGGTAAAGAAAAACTCACACGGTCGCCTGGGCCTCCGAGAGGCAGTGGCATAAGACTGACTCCCCTCATCTAGGTTAAACGCCCAGAATCACCTCTGGAAGGATGCGCTGGGCTACAGCCTGCATCCGTGCATCGGGCTGACCCCCGACTCGGCCCCGCGCATCGCCGACATTGGCACGGGCACGGGCATCTGGATGATGGACGTGAAGCGCGAGTATCCTGCCGCGCAGATCGACGGATTCGACATCTCGTTCGCCCAATGTCCGCCGCCGGAATGGCTGCCGGATGGCGTCCGGCTGCGTGAGCTGGATTTGTATGAGCCGCTGCCCGCCGAGCTGGAGGGGATCTACGACGTCGTGCATCTACGGTTATTCTTTGTAGTGATTCGGAACGATGACCCGGGGCCAGTGTTGCGGAATATGCTGCGGATGCTGAGTGAGACTTTCCTTTCCTTTCCTTTTCATCGATTTCTCCTAACTCCCTTCTTTTCGTGCACTCTTTCTAACCATTCTGTGGAAAACACCACAGAGCCCGGTGGGTGGCTGCAATGGTCGGAACACAACTACGAGTCGTGGTCAGTGCAGTCGGTGGGCGGCCGGGAGACCCCCGCCTTGGACGAGATGATGAAGTTGATGAAACAAACGGGCCTGGGACGGTAAGCAACCCGATGCGCCATGCTAGTCACTCCCCTGGACGCACAGGCGCTGATACGAGTTAATGCTAAACCAAATTACGTGCTTAGCTGGGTGCCCGGTCTTCCCGATCTCTTTGCGCAACACGGAATGGTGGACGTGCGCAAAGAACTGCATCCGTGCAGCCCGCACAGCCGCGTCTACTGGAGTCAACTCCAGTTCAACTCCAACGAAGAATACAGCTATCTGGCCATGGATAACCGTACGTCGGAGGCGGCCGGGCCGCGTCTGCGCACTCTTATCGGTCAGGCGGCGGACGAGTGTCGCCAGGGGGCGGGATTCGACTTTACCCTGGAGGTGGCGTTAGGCCGGAAGTCCGCGGGGGAGGTGTAGTTAATATAATATCAAACCAATAAGATAGGCTGTGTCTGCACGTTTAGCACGTTCAACATAAGCGCTAGTCCTTTAGGGCGTGAACTTATAGCGTACAGACTATAGCGTGCAGACTATAGTACGCGAACTATAGCCTGAAGAAACTAGCCCAACAACCAGCACATTTAGGGCCAGGCCAGCCTAACGGAATTGAGGCAAAGGCCGGAGGGACCAAGGAATCAAACGAATTAGAAGTAAAATCGGAGAAAACGGTAGCTAAAACCGGGAACTTACGAGTTGATTCAGTATACGAAGAAGAATGGGTACCGTACAGTTAGGGCCGCGTTGATAAGGCTGGCGTATCGCCTCATCTCTTCTAGCTCCTCCCCCTCCCCCAACCACCATCTGCTGCAAGCCTTCTCTGGTCCTTTTTTCTTTTTCGACAGACACGCATCATGACTAAAGAGCCCCTCAGTCCGATGCTGGCGCTGGTCTGTCAAGTAGAGGCCGCCATCAACACCCCCGGCCAGCTGCCCCCCGCCAGCGATGCGCTACACTCGCGATTACTCGCCGCGACGCGTAATCTCCTGACCAGCCTAGAAACCCCCGAGAGCCAATTGATGCATCTGGCCAAGGCAGTACGTTCTCCGCCTGCCCTCTACCTAACTCCCGGGAGCTGTGTCTAAATCCATCAGCCTGTGGCTCACGGGGTGTTGCGCGCCGCTCTGCGCATCCGACTGTTCGAGCGCTTCGATGAGGGGCCTCCCACCGCCACGGATCTGGCGCAACGCTGCAACATCGATGTCGCGCTTCTCGGTAAGTGATGGCGTGATTGAGATGGGAGGACCTTCTTTCGACTGATGACGAGGGGCGAGGCAGTGCGTCTCATGCGAACACTGGCCGCCATCGGCATTTTCACCGAGCCCACCCCGGGTGTCTACGCCCATACCCGACAATCGCAAACTCTACGCCAGCCCCAACATCGGGCTGTGATCCAGGGCATGTGCGTGATTCTAACAATCTTTGTCCCTCTCGATGGTGCCTCTCGTGCTAATACATCGACCGATCGCAGGGCCGAGACCGCGACGCTGATGACGGCGCTGCCGGACTTCCTCGAGACTCACCAGTGGCAGAACCCGGTGGATGCGCAGCCCACCCTCTTTGGTTTCGCCCACCAGACCGATCAGACTATGTTCGAGTGGCTGGAGTCGCAGCCCGAGCAGCGCGCCATCTTCGCTGCCTTCCAATCCAGCACCGCCGCTCTCGCTGTGTGCCAACTGCAGCCCTTCCTCCGCAGCCTGCTCACTGCAGCGTCAGAGGACCCGTCAGACGATGAATCTAGCGCGGTCACGCTCGTCGACGTGGGAGGCGGACGAGGCGCCGTGCTCCGCCAGGTCAGCGACGAGCTGGATCCGCCGCCGCGCGGTCGCATTGTGCTGCAGGATCTGCCCCAGGTCTTGAAGGGGGTGGACGGTGGCGAGCGCGTCGAATTGATGCCGTACAACTTTCTCCAGCCCCAACCCGTGCATGGTATGTCTCCCCTTGCATCACAATGCGCTTGTCCCTTTCATTCGTTGACGAAAAGAAATCCTGCCACAGGAGCCCAAACCTACCTCTTCCGTCACATCTTCCACAACTGGAGCGATGGGGTGGTCGCGACCATCCTGCAGCACACTGTGGTCGCGATGGGTCCGTCCTCGCGACTGGTCATTGTCGACCTGGTCCTGCCCGACGCAGGCGGCGCGTCACCCTACGCGGCCTTTTTGGATCTGAGCATGATGGCATTCGGGGGCATGGAGCGCACCGAGGCGCAGTGGCGGGGGATCTTGGGGCGGGCCGGGCTGCAGGTCCGCCGCATTGAGCCTTTGGATGCGCAGACCCCGGGATCGGACCACGTTATTGAGGCGGTATTGGCTTGAAAAATGCTTACATGTGTACGAAGAAACAACGCCATGTTGATATCGGTTCATTCGTCTGTATGTACAGGATAAATATTCTTGTGATGGTACATCGAAGCCGTTAACTAGACAGACCCCCCCCCCCCCCCCAGGTTCTGTTTCACAAACGCAGCCACCGGGGCAGGATCGACCAGCCATGGGGAATGACCTGTGGGGACGGTGTCGGTGGTGATTTGGGCCCCCTTGGCGCGGGCCTTGTCTACCATCAACTGCTGCACAAACAAGGGAATGGCGCGGTCGTGCTCGCACAGCAGATAGGCGCTGGGGATCTGGGTGTAGGCGGTGCTGCGGGCGGGCGAGTTCTTGGTCGCCCAGGCGTGCGGACGCAGCGTCTGGGCCCACTTCTCGCCGTCGGGGACGTCGTGGAAGAAGAGGCTGTAGGGATCGACGGCGCTGACGGTGCCGTTGGCTTCCTGCGGCTGGGGTTAGCATCCGATCGGCTTCGCCAATGGACGAGACGATTGACTCACATCGCGGTCATACCAGTCGGGAGCCACCCCGCCAAAGGCTCCGATAAGACTCTCGCCAACCTCGGGGATGAAGGCCGAGATGAAGATCAATTTGGCCACTCCGCCGGTCACGCCCGCGGCTTGTCGCTCGGCCGTGCTGAGGCCGTCCAGCGCGCTGTTCACGGGTAACCCGGACCAGCTGTGTGAGATGACCACCACCTCCTTACCCGCATTAGCCTCCTGTTCGACCAGGTTGCGGAGTGTGTCAATATCGCCCTGCAGATCTTGGACGGTGGTGGCTTGTTGGATGGAGGGGAAGGCAACGAGATGGGTGGTGTGGTCGGGGAACTGGGCGGCCAGGGGCTCAAAGGCTGTGGGCGGATACCAAGCCCCAGGGCAGAAAATCAAGGTCGGATTCGAAGAGGCCATCTTGGAGTGAGGGTTCTACACAGTGGGAACAGGGCGAGGATGAGGACGAGGAGAAGATTGGCGTGGGTGGGCGGCGGGCATTTAATTAAGGAAGTAAAGTAGGGCTAAATCAATTCCCCGCCAGTCAGCGGTTGTTGGCAAGCCAACCACCACGTGTATGTGTATTGCACTTATCGCACCTTAGATAGCTCAGTTAACTAGCTTGGTTCTTAGTCTAGTTAGTCTAGTTAGTCTAGTTACAGGACACGGTCCCTTCACTTGCCAGTCCGTCCGCCTTGGCCCCATTCATGGGTCTCTTTGGGCCCATTTGGGTCCATTGAGGGGGGGGGGTCCGTTCCGTGCCGTGCCATTCGCGGGCCTGTCCGACAACACCGGATTCAACTTGGAATCTAACGCAGAATCCTTTAGCTGCAGGGGCCAGTCTGTTGGACTGACTTGGATTCGACTTGGGGGCCGGACAACCAGGCGTACAATCAGGGCCCACTATTGGTCTATCGAAGGGGGGCCGAAGTCAGAAACCCCGGTAATCTGCACATCAGACAATGGAACGTGGGAAGACAAGGTAAGATAGACATTCTGCACGTTTCCCCCATCTTTTCCCTTACCCCCTCTCTCATTTTCTCTCCTCTTTCCTCATTTTCTCATTTTAGAGTCTGTTCAACTTTTGGTCATCTTTGCGCCTTGGTCACCTTGGTCATTTTGGTCTTCTGGACCACCACGACCACCACGACCACCACGACCACCATGACCACCGCCTCTCTCTCCCAAAGTGCCCAGAGCCAGACCCTGGGCGCCATCATCCCCTTTGCCGTCTTATCCATCATTGCCGTCGTCCTCCGTTTGCTGGCCAAATCGCTGACTCGGCTGCGATTTGGCCTCGATGACTATTTGATTATTGTGGGATTGGCTTGCTCGCTGGGCTGCTTCAGTCTGTCCACCATCAGTCGGTTGCCCTCTGATTCCGTATCATCCTGGAACTCTAGATGTGCTCTGGTTCATTAACACGCGGAACATGCAGTGGTGGGACTGGGATCGGGCCGTCACCTGGCTGTCGTACCCACAGGCAACATCCCCAAATACCTCAAGGTTTGTTTCTGTACTTCGCTGTCTCTCTGTCTAGCTTGCATGGAGCGCAGTCACTCATCGCTGATCGGGCGTATCCGCGGGTAGTGCATGTATGCGTACCAGATGATCTACACCGCGACCATCCTCTCCGTCAAACTGTCCATCCTCACCTACTACGTGCGCATCTTCCAAATCCGCCCCTTCCGCATCGCCGTCTACGTCGTCGGTAGCCTGGTCGTGGCCTGGGCCGTCATCGTGTGGTTTATCTCCATTTTCTCCTGCCGGCCGCTGAACGCCTTCTGGGACAAGTCGGTGCCGGCCACCTGCGTCAGCAGCAAGGCATTCTACGTCGGGAACGCGGTCCCCAACATCTGCACCGATGTGATGATCTTGATCCTGCCCCTGCGCATGGTTTGGGGGCTGCAGACCACTCGCATTCAGAAGGTCACTCTGTCGGCTATCTTTCTCCTGGGAGGCTTGTTCGTGCCCCTTTCCCCTTCCCTTTTGGAGACCTTTCAATGCAGTTGCTGATGGATGGACGGGGCTAGTGTGGTGGTTTGCAGTTGTATTCGACTATCGACGCAGTTCAAAGTCGATGACCCGGATTTTACCTGTAAGTCTAGTTCGGCCAGTACCAATTGAAAAAGAGCAAAAAGGCTTACACATCACCAACAGGGGCTATGAATGGCACCGTGATCTGGACCTCGCTCGAGGTCTCCTTTGGCGTCATCTCCGCCTGCCTGCCCACGATGCGTCCAATTGTCCGCTGGGCAATGCGGAAACTGAATATCGAGACCACGGACACTTCCAAGTCCTCCCAGCGCTATTTCCCCTCCAGCCACGTCACCGGGCGTGGGTTCGAGACTCTGTCGGGTTCCGGGGGCGACCCCCAGATTCATCAATTACACACCACCGCAGTCCGCAGTACCAGTCGGACGGAGAGCAATAATGGCGAGGAGCTGTTGCTGGGGCAGATTCAGGTTAAAAATGAGGTCCGATTCGAGGCCGAGTCGGTATAGGGCTGGCGGAGTTGTTAAGGTCTTTCTGTAAATAGTAGAATTCTGTATGAAGTGTGGTCGAAAGGCGTTCTGGTCTGCCTTCCCTACTAGCTCTATAGTCTATTCACGCGTAAAAGGGGGTTTGGATTGATCCCTAAGCGTTTCGAATGACACCCTCGGCGGCTCTGCAAACCGTCCGCCCGGAGAGGCGTGTCCACCTGCATACTCGGTATATTAATTGCCCCATTAATATACCATTATCTGACGCCAATTGGATAAGGGTGGGGCAGTGAAGGTGGCCTTGAGCCGTATGGCGAAAGCCGGCCCCTCTTGTGTGAGCCCACAGCCTATAAATTACACAACACCCCTCTCTCGCCTCTGCTCCCCTCAGTATCTTTCCGCAGTCGATTCTTGACCCCAATTATGCTTCTTTCTCATTCTATCCCATTGTGACTTTGACACAGTCAACCCTTCCCGTTCTGTTCCTGCCAATGGCCCATCCTGTGTCCTACTACTTCTTCCAGCGGTGGCACACCACCCCGCTGCCTCGTCTGATCGACGAGCTCGCCGAACTGTGTCCGAACCAGCCTATGGTCTCTCTTCCGCGCAACAAGGACCAGCCGGCTGAAGGATACCGCGATTACAGCATCCAGGAGTTTTCCCGTGCGGTCAATCGCGCCGCGTGGTGGATTGAGCGGCATTTGGGACGCGCTCCAACCCGCTGGGCCACCCTGCATTATGTGGCGCCTCAAGACCTATCGTACTTCATCATCACGTTGGCCGCTGTCAAGACAGGATATCAGGTGCGCAGGCGCAGATGCATCCCCTCACTAGAGTACAGCCTGGAAATGGCTAACACTAGCGGTCAACGCAGACCCTGACGTGCCACCCCAGCGCCGACGTCGACACGCACCTGTCGCTCATGGAGCACACTGACTGCCAGCTGCTGCTGTATCCCCCCAGTGGACACACATCGGCAATACAGAAGGTCAACGCCATTCGGGCCTTCAAGTCCGGACTGACAGCACTCGTCACCCCGACGCTGGAGGAGTGGCTGGCTGCTGAAGGACCCACGACCCCCGTTTACCCTTTCAAGCCAACGTTGGCAGAAGTGCTGCACGATCCCTTCACCGTCATTCACAGCTCGGCCTCGACGGGACCTGCCAAGCCCATTGTCTTCACACACGCCACCGTATATCTGCAACCGGTAGGGTTCCAGAAACTGCTGGATCCGAGCCCTGTCAACTACGAGCAGTGGCGCGGCCAGCGCGTTGGGGTGCTGACGCCCCTCTCCATCGCTGCGGGCCTGTTCCCCTTCCTGGGCATGAACTTCTGCTTTGATCTGACTTTGGTTCTTCCCGGCGTGACGACGGGGCCTGGTCCCTCCATGAACGCGACGCTGATGGACCAGCTCCTGCAACACGGCGACGTCTTTGCCTGCATTCTGGGACCCAAGACCCTGCCCGAGACGTGCGCCAACCCGGCCTACGCCGCCAATCTACGCCGCGTGCGCCAGCTCGCCATCGTCGGCGCCCCCTGCCCGCCCTTCCTGGCATCGCAAATCACCGCGCACACCCAGATCACCCACATCTACGGCTCCTCCGAGTCCGGCACGCTGCCCGCCGAGGTGCTGCCCGATCCGGCCGACTGGGCTTATCTGAAACTGAGCCCGGATGTACCGCATGAATACCGCCCCGTGTGCGGGCCCTACCACGAGCTGGTGCTGTTGCGACGTCCCGACGCCCCGGCCCAGCCCGTCTTTGCCATGTTCCGCGACTGTGACGAGTATCCCATGGGCGATCTGTTCGCGCGACATCCCACGCAGCCCGACTGCTGGCGCTACTGCGGCCGTCGCGCGGACCTCGTGGGCTCTCCGCCCCGGCGTTTCCTGCCTCGCGACATGGAGTGGATGCTGGAGGCCCATCCCGCCGTCCGCTGGGCCCTGATCGCCGAGGAGCGCCACGGTGGCCTCGCCCTCTTGCTGGACCTCCAGCCGGACGCGAAATGTGCGCTTCCTCCGACCGCAAATATCTGGGACACTCTCCAGCCGCTGTTCGACCAGGCCAACGCCTTGTGCCCCATCCCCGCCACCCTCCGCCGCGACCTCGTAGTCTTGACCGACCCGTCTCGGCCGCTGCCGCTCAGCGTCAAGGGCAACCCGCAGCGCGCCCGCTCGCTCGAGCTCTACCGGGCAGATATCGAGACGGTATTTGGTTCGGACGAGGGTATTCACTAGGTGGTACGCTTTCGCTCTTCTGGCCAAGCGTCCCGTTTCCTTGACCACAGGGTGTGGCAATGAAGGTTTCCGGTTGCAGTGGACTTGCCACACTCATGCGGCCAACTGGAAGATCAGCCTTGGTGCGTGTTGCTTGACGATCCGGAATCCGAAGCCACAAAATAGACGCCGGTGATTTCAATGCTGATACACGATGATATGACTTTTGCAAGGTGGTTCAGCTTGTACAATGATATAATGTTCTCCAGGTCGGGTTGACGAACCCTAACTCACATGTTCCGCACTTGACACCCCGCATCACTACGTGAGGATGATGAATGCACTAGTGATGAAATCATGTCAAGACAATCTTATTCCAGCTTATGCTTGCACTTCGTTCAAGCGGACTTCTCGCAAGATCGGAACTTCGGGTTACGTTCTCTGAATAGCACTCTGTCGAGCAACGAGGTACACAGTGCAAAAACGTATTGTTATCACAGAGCATCATCGTAGCGGCCGGTTACACGGGTTGGCCTTCATCATGTTGGAATGTGTCTTCATTGTCTAGCTCAGATGTTATGAAACTGCTGAGTCTTACGCCAAGTATTCTTCGAAGCACATGCGAAGACCTTACAATCTGTAGTGGCCGTGGACACCGCGATGCTGCCCCCGACTCATCCAACAATTTAACGCCTCCCCTCTCAGTTCTAGAAAGCCGGATTGGCGTTGGTGAGCAGCTGCACGAAGTAGGCCTACACCACAATCGCCTCAGTTAGTCCTCTCTGCGTCATCAACGAGTATGAAAATAGATAACATACCTGGAACCAGGTGCCCGCCTCCGGCGCCGGCTGCAAGGCATCGCTGTACCCGCAGTGGGCGTCGTAGCGGGTGGCCGAGCTATCGGAGGTGCCGTCGCTCTCGCCGCCGGGCTTGACCCAGACGAAGGCGTCGACGAGCGCATCGCCCGTGTTGGTGGTCGGGCGCACGCCAAACCCGGTGTTGATGACATTGCACCAGTCGCCCCAGGCTTGTTGGCCGGTCGGCTGTTTGCCGTTGCGGCCTGCAGTTTGGATCGCATGTCAGCATGTCCAGAAAGGCAGGCAGGGGGTGTCATACCGGTGTCGACGATGAAGTGGGCGTCGAAGCCCTGGGCTGAGAGGAGCGGGGCGATCGCGTTGATGTACTGCTGCTCGTCGCAGACGCTGTTGCCCTGAGTGTAGGAGGGGCAGGAAGAGATGGTGAAGGCGTTGTAGTTGGCGACGTTGGTGGCCAGGCCGCGCACGGCGGCGGGGGAGCTGGCGTTCTTGTAGACGCTCGCGTACAGGTTGGCGGCCGGTTGCTGGTTTGCGGGCCAGCCGAGCCAGCCGGCGTGTCCTGTAATCTTGGTTAGACTCTGTTGGATCCATGTATTGAGAGGACGGGTGCTGAGAAGCTGAAAGAAAAGGGGGGTCTGGGGGTTCTCCCCCTGGACGCTCGCGAGAGCACCGTACCTGCATCAAGATACATCGCCACGTTAGGGAGGTTCAGCTGCTCCAAGGCATAGTTGGTGCATTCGAGATAGGCGCTCTGGGCGTTGGCGCATTTGGCCACGTTGAGGTTGGTCACCAGGTTGGCGAGACTGTCGGGCTCAATCACCAGAATGGTGTGCACATCGGAATACTGCACGAGGACCTTGCGGATGGAGTCGATGTAGGCCTTGTAGTTGGCCACACCGTTGTTGGCAATGGAGTACTCGCCGTTACTGGCTAGAGCGGCGCAGTCACGGTCAGGGAGGTCGTACACCACAAATTGACCTGCGATCGGGGGATTGGCTCCAGCGGCATTCTGGGCTTTGATATCGGCCAGGTAGGTGGCCATCGTCGGCACCTTGGCGGCCACATCCAGCCAGACGAAAGAAGGCACCTTGGCCGCGGCCGTGGCCGCTGCTTGGAGCGAGGAAAGCGTCCCAGTGAGAGATGGAATGGCCAGCGACGCCACTTCGGAGGAGTAGTAGGGGTTCACGTAGAGCTGGTACCCACTAAACGGGTTGCCGCTCGGGCTGGCCGTGGTAGTCGCCGTGGTCGTCGAGACGGTACCGGTAGAGGTCTTGCTAGTAGATGTCTGAGAAGCAGAGCTCCTGGTAGTAGTCGTCGTGGTCGCCCCGGCAGTGGTAGTAGTTGTCTTCAAGGTGGTCGAGGTGGCGCCCGCTGCTGGCGTACACTGAGCGTAGTCTAAAGATCATGGTCACTGGGCTGTCAAACCCTCAGATCCACACAATACCTACATTCATTCACGGTAGAGCATGTTGCTCCTGCCACGCAGCTGGTGAGTCCGGAATAGCCCTGACCACCACATTGTCCGTACAGGGTTTGCTGGGCCTGGATGGCGCATGGCAGCAGCGCCGCTGCGAGAGACAATGTATAACGCATTTTGACACAAGAGATGGGAATCTTAAACAATAGCAGTAGATAATGAAATAGGACGATTTGCGTTGCACTGCGTTGCACTGCGTTCACTGTCCAGTGGAAGGAGACGAGCAGGACTTTATATGTCAACTCCACGGGCTCACGGATTGACTGCCGCGCTTCCCTGGGACGCAGCGCCGTCTTCCGTGTCTGTTCCAACTCCTGGTTGAGGCTGGTCGGAGTGACCAGGAACTCCAAGGTGCCCCGATGCTCACCCGGGGAAGCCCTACTCCGTTCTCGATCGGGATAGAGGTGCCGTCGGCAGTATATTCCTTGTCCCTGTCACACCTGCAGTGCAAGTATACCCCGGAGGCCAAGCCAGGAGAATAAATCCAATCATCAGACAGCATCGGTCGGTGGCGCTGAGACAACCCCAAATCGGCGCGGAGAGCACGCAGAGGGATCGCATCACAGGTGCCTGAAGAAAGCTGCACACAACCCCACGTTTCGGCAGTTGCAGGTGATGGAAATACGCAGGGTCTACCGGGATTGCAGACTGCCCCCTGGCCTGTTGGGACGGCCTGACGGCCCGTTTAGCCTGCATTCTTGCGGCATGCGCTGGGTAAATTCCCACGCCAATGCAGGTACTGTACTGTACATTTAGCCGGAATTGCTCGGTAAAAGAGCTCGAGCCAAGGACTGGATATGAGTGCTAGCTCTATGTGAGGCATTTCACAGGCATCCCATGGGATAATTGATCAGTACGACTCCTAGGTATGCTGTCTCAATTGGGTGGTTTGGCTTCTACTCAACAGAGCCGTTTCTTGTCACCGGGCTTGGCCATTGCTCCCGGCCACTGACTGTCGCAGCTTGGCTACGTATCCGCAGAGGGTAGGAAACTCAAAGATTGCAACTCAACCATAGCTTTTTCTATCCGGGGGTTGGTCTTTGCCTTCTGCATGGGGCAGTGGGTATCAGTGATTACTGGAGAGGAAGGCTGGATGCTGTATTGCCAATCTACTCGTACCGTAAGCCTGGATGTGGTCTAGCAGCTACACAATCCAGACAAGCTGAGATTGAATGCAAACACTTTGGATTGGTCATGGCGGGAACCACGGAAAGCGTTAAAAAGAACTACTGGTGGTGACTGGGGTATATGATGCTATTCATTATGATCGACTTCCCGCTGTAGTTCGATTAGTCCGCGCAGCGCGGGTTTTCGTCTTCCTGGTGGCCGCTTTCTCTGCTATCTCTCAAGGACACGATCTTCCCATAACACCATTCCCATCCCAGCCGATCCCTCTGCGTCGCCGTGAGCACCTCCTCTGCTGCCTTAAGGATACTAGTCGACCAGCCCTTCAGCCACCAGTAGTCCTCCTCATATACGGCGAGTTATTATCTGCGTCCTCAGTAGACATGACTAGAGTGGCAACAAAAACATACAACAGAAGGGATTCGCTGGTGGTCACCCACCCAACTACTAACCTCCCGGCGTGTGGCTTAAGTACGGCTGAGCGGACGGGAAGCCCTGTTTTCCACACCCTGTGGTCGTATGTGCTGGATTGGACCACAAAGAGGGATATAACCATTGGTATCAGTTGGTCTAAGCACATGGAAACCTCTGCTTACTCAGTATCAACCGATCCTTTGGCCGATCTGATCCGATTCGATATACCAGACGATATATCAGAAGCCAGTAGCTGACGACAGTATACATCAAAGAGAGTTTACAGTTCATCCTTCCTGGCACACCGAGTAATGGAATATAAATTAGGATATATATAGATGGACCACCACGACAGAACAAGAAATGAGCAAGATGCAACACAAGAGAATTAAACATAATAGGCACCAGTGGCCGTGACACATCTCCAATCGGCGAGGTCTATGCTCGAGCTCCGAGCCGATAAGGGAATCTTGAAATAGCAATGAGGTCGAGCAAAGAGAATTGGCGCGAGCCCAAGGTGTCTAGGCATGACGTCAAGTGAACAAACATAGGAAAACAAGGTGTCGAGCTGGACGTAACAGCGTGGGTAATACATTGATATTAGTGAAAAGAGAGAAACCCCGTGTCGGGGAACTAAAGTCACGGCCGCGCGTGATCGAGGAGGAACTGCGTAGCCTCGGACCAGCCGGAAGCATCAGCCATCTCCAACACCGTCTGGCCGGCGTCGTCGTGCTGTGTGAGATCAGCGCCGCCGCCCTTCTGGACCAGGAGCTGCAGCAAGTGCAGGTCCCGGTACTCGATCGCCTGCATGATCGCGTTCCAATCCCGGTAAGTCTTGTTGGGATCGGCGCCCTTTTCGAGAAGGAGTTCGACCATAGAATAGTCGTCGTTGATGACACGACGAACCGCTTTGACGAGGGGAAGATGTTCACCGGGGGCATTGGGGTCAGCGCCGCCCTCTTCCAATAGAAAGCGCACAATGTCAACGTGCCGCTCTCGTAACGCGGTCGTCAGCGGCGAGAAGACGCCACCGTTCTTATACTCGACACTGGCACCCGCAGCCAACAGCAGCTTGATGCTCTCCAGCTGGTTGGCCAAGACGGCCAGCTCCATGACGCCCTTGTGGGCGGACAGATCGGGAACCATCGGGAGCAGTCGCTGCAGCAGCGCGGGCGAGCGTACCGCCATACACACCGGCCAATCTTGGCCTCGCTGATTGGGATCAGCCCCGTGGGCTAGCAGATAACCCAGCATCTCGGACCGGTTTTCCCGGATGGCGGTCGTCAAGGCGGTATGTCCTTGGGCATTGCGGTCGTTGACATTCGCCCCTCCGTGCTCAACCAGCCACTGCAGTGCTTCTGAGTTGTTGACTTGAACGGCCATCTCCACGATCCCCGGCGGTTGATGGAGATCAGCTCCGGCAGCCAGCAAGGCTGGGAGGTAATGGGGACGATTATGAGTGATACACTTCCAAGCCGGATACTCAGACGCCATGACGTTTGCATCGGCTCCATGTGCCAGCAGCAAGCTGACGATGTCGGACCGATCATCGCGAATGGCTGAGCAGAGTGGCGTGTAGATACCATCCTTCTTGGCGTTGGGATCGACCCCGACCTGTAGCAGGATGCGGACTGCTTCGATGTTATTGATGCTGGTAGCCTGCTCCATGAGGCCGGGAGTCTTCTTGATATCGGCTCCGCCAGTAAGCAACACCCGCAAGCATGCAGGACGATAGATGGCCAGCCAGAGGACATGCTCGGGGCCGGGCAGGTTCGGGTTCGCCCCGTGTTTCAACAAGGCCGTGACCACGTTTACCTGCTCGCTCTGCACCGCCTCATTGAGGGCTGTCTTTCCCTGGCGGCCTTTGCGGTTCGGGTCACAGCCGGCCTCCAAGAGGAGGCTCACGAGCTGGGGTGGCGCACGATGGTGGATCAGCTCGATCAGCGCTGTGCTGCCGTCGGGTGTCTCGTTATCAGGGTTGCCGCCATGCGCGAGCAGCTGTTGCACCATGTTGATTTTGCCGTTTGCGATCGCGCGGCTCAGCGGCGAGTCCAGCCCCGACTCCGGGGCGTAATTGGCATCGGCGCGGTATTTCAACAACAAGGTCGCGCCATCCACAAAAGACTCTTCCACCGCCACGAGCAATGGCGTCTTGCCCTCCCGATCGGGTGCGTTGGGGTTCGCCCCGAACAGCAGGAGCAGCCGCATCCCCTCAAAGTCCCGCTGATGCACGGCCTCGTTGAGCGGATGAAGATGTTCTCCCAAGTTGGGTGACACTCCACTGTCCAAAAGCTGCTCGAGTAATTTGTGGTTTCGGCCCCGGACGGCGGAGGCCAGGGCGCTGCGTAGTTGGGTGGCACTGGCCGCGCTGGTCCGGCTGGGCGTGCGATGGGGCGGTCGGGGGGACGAATTGTACGCCCGGGTCTGCGTGAGGATCTCCCCATATGTATCGCCTTCGGGGGCCATGAGAGTCTCGGCACGAGACTCCCGCGAGCTCGTCCGAAGGGGTGGACTGTCTGGTCGTGGTAATCGTGGCAAGGGCTCGAGGGGGGGAGACGGGGGCAGATCGCGATCGTGGTGGTTCGAGAGGAGGAGGGAATCGAGCGAGAGAACGGAGGACAGGGTGTCATCGGGATTGGACTGAGGTGGACTGCTGATGCCCGTCGCCGATTGAACAAGTGGCTCCTTCGGAGGCACCGAGGGCACGGGCGATGAAGGCACGGAGGTCATCTGCGTGGCGACGCGTTCCAGGGATTTGGCCTTGTTGATGCCCATCACCGACCGACCTTTGGCCATGCGGTCAAGGGCCGCCGCCAGCCCAGCGTAGCCAATGCCCACCGTTTCGGCCACCAAGGGGTGTTCCCCAAGAGTCCAGTGGAAGGCCAGAACACTGATCTGGAGCGTTTCGGTCGTCTTCTGGAGCGACTCGCGGATGCGGCCGAGCTCGTGGCTGGGGCGGTGCCATCCCCGCTGGAGCCTCCCCAGGGCGCCACGATGTTCGTATTGGATCAGTTTGGTGACAAGCTTGTCGAGATGCTGGAAATCGCGATAGGCGGCGACGAATTTCTTCGCCACCTCCTCCACGATGACCTCGGGTAGGGGGCGGTTGGCGGCGGTGGAATCGGTGAGGCCGGCGTCAATGGCCCAGAGGGCGCGACAAGTGTCGAGAAAGGTCTGCGACAACTCGCGAAACCCGTCGGGCAAGTCGTGGACGGTGCTCAGGTAGTCCAACATGTGCACCGAGATGCGGTTCCCCAGCTGGGTGGCCTGGGCCGAGACGGCGAAGACGGCCTCCTGAGCAGCCATGAGCGTGAGAGCGGAGTCGCAAGCGGGAAAGAAGCAGAAAGAAATCACTGGAGTCGGGAGGGGAGTCGCAGACCGGTTATATCTAGTTTTGGGCGGGCTCAAGGCCAGTCCAGGAGCGGATCGCAGGCTGGAGGATCATCGTGGGGGAGGGGACCAACCATGTGGCGGATGCAGCTGGCGACTTCATTTCCCCTTTCCTGGTTGAATCAATGACGCTAGACTGCGTGGACGGGATAATCAATCTAAACTTCGCCGGACCCAAAGGCTCTTGAGTGCTAGCTGGAAAGTCGGGTTGAGATCGACTTGGTTCGAGTGATAAGAGCCACCAGGCCCTGGCAGCACTGAAACCGGGCCCGCACTCCCACCGGGGCTCCTGGCCACATCGTGTACAGTGCGATCTGGATCGGGAGAGGGCAGGAACCAAGCCGCCTCCACATGGGTGAATCTAGATCCTGGGTGGGGTTCGCGTGCCTATCGCGGCGCTGCACTGGGCTGGAATGCGCCGCACCGGGAAAACTGGGCCCGAATCCCCACCGTGCTGACCGAGAACTCGAGAAGTTCATTGGGGGAGGAGGACAGGGAGGCGATTCATGACTCTGTGGTAGAGTTGTAGCCTGCACGAAGTGTGTGTGGGACTCTAGGTACTGTACTGTACATACTCCGTAGTGTAACGGGATTTGCGGTAGTTTGCGCCAGGCAGTGTGGAAACAGGGGGGTTGTCAACTCAAGGACTCAAAAAATGGGTTCGTCCGCTTGGCAGGGCGTTGAGCCGTGTGATGGAACGCCGATCGCATCTCAGTAGATGAATGTGATGGTGTCTCACCATGGTTGCGTCGCGGTTGTTGAAGGAAGAAGGGAAGATTTCGCCGAGGTTCTTCCCACCGTCGAGGAACGCGGTGTGCGTCACGTGCCGCGTTGCATGCTTTGCACCTCTTGCACCGTTTGCCCTTTTGCCCTTTTGCACTTTTTGCACCTTTTGCACCTTTTGCACCGTTTGCCCTTTTGCCCTTTTGCACTTTTTGCACCTTTTGCACCTGTTGCACTCTTTGCACTTTCTGCATCTTTTGTACATTTTGCCCCCTTTGCACCTTTTGCCCCCTTTGCACCTTTTGCCCTTTTGCACCTTTTGCCCTTTTTGCACCTTTTGCCCTTTTGCACCTTTTGCACTTTTTGCACCTTCTGCACCTTCTGCACCTTTTGCCCCCTTTGCACCTTTTGCAGCTTTTGCCCCCTTTGCCCCTTTTGCCCCCTTTGCTCCCTTTGCATCGGGGCTCGCTCCGCCCCGATTTTGGAAGGTGCATTAAAGCCCGGGGCCCCCGGACCTGAGTACTTCCTACCTAAATCACTAGGAGAAGCGGACTACATTTTGCTTGGATCAAATCATTGATCACCTAGCTATCGGAATATCTGTAAAAGTGCATGGCCTTACCCAGTGAGCTGCTCTCGTCCTTGACGGGCATCGGCGGCTGCTACACTATGTCGCCCGAATATATATTTCCTCGTGACGGGCCTTCGGTGCCTTACACTCCATCTCCCAAGACAACGCACACTCGCGCGAGCATGACGGATGGATCAATAATTTCAGATTGGTTCGGAATAGATACAGACAAAATGGTAAGAGAATATACATAGTAGGACAAGCGGTCGTGCGCCTAGTTGCCAAAGCTGAACTCGGGGATGCTGATGGTCGACACCGTCCAGGTCTTGCCACCGTCGGTGGTGGTCATCTCGCCCGTCACCCCGCTACCCTTGGCCATCGTGTTGATGTAGTTGGGGTCCGCCACGTCGAGGATGATCTTGGTGTTGATCCACGCTAGAGGCATTGAGTTAGCAATTGCCCTCCAGTAGCAACATGCCAGCCAGGAGACACTTACAGTGAGCACCAACAGTGCCGCAGTTGTTCTCAGCACACTCCACCGCGCTACCCCAGCCCTGGGCGTGGCCGTCGCTGGTCGACAGAGTCGAGATGGTCTTGCCGTTGATCTGAACGGTCTGGGTGTAGTTGCCGCTGGCATCGTCGAACTTGTCTGGATGGGGTCGTCAGTCTTGAAGTAGAAGATTTTACTGCACACAGAGCCTTACAGTGCATGGTGACCTTGTCACCCTTGGTACCATCCTCCTGGCCATCACCGTAGATGGGCATTTGGCTGTAGTCTACAACCACACTTGGGTCAGTATCTGGTCCGGCTAGATCATGCAGGACCTCAGATTGCAGGACACGCACCACCAGTCTTCATCAGGGTATAGGCGTACATGGTCCAGTCCTTCTGCTGCCAGTTATCGGCAATGGACTGGATCAGGTCACCGTTGGAGGTACCCATGCCAACCCAGAGGGAGGTGATGGCATCAGTCGAGCCGCCGCTGGGACCGTTGGGAAGGACCAGGGTGGAGGTGGCCTCGCGGATCCACGAGTTGGAGGCGACAGGCCCGGTGCTGAAGGCAGGGCCCATGGCAGCGTTGACGGTGGTAGCACCGAGGGCGGCGACGGCCGCGAGGACTTGAGCGCGAGTGTACATGGTGACTGAGGTATGGGGTATGTGGTATGAGGTATGAAGTGCGATGTGCGATGATCGATCTGGTTCGGGGGGTTGACGAGGGAGCACGAAGGTCGCTTTATAGAATTTTGGAGGTGGTTAGACCTCAGCCTTGGCGTCTCCTGAGGGCTGGCCATGGGGAGGGTCTGCAGAAGTCCCCTGTTTGACGTTGTCTGGGAGGAAGACCCTCAGCCCTAGGATAGAGTAAATAGAGGAGTTGCAGAATGTGGGGTTATGGGTCTCGAAGCCCTGAGGCCGTCAGCCAAGGCCGAGAATTAATCTACTTCGATCCCGATGACAGGCACCAGTGCCGCAGACTGCTACGCCAATTTCCCAATGACCCTTTTCGGACCCACGTCTCTCTCTCGGCGCTTCCTCCCGGATATTTCGAGCAGACAGGGAGATTACTCCGTGATGAAGTTATCACGGTGATTGACCCTCGAAAGGGATCAATTAGGTAAGCGGCTTGAAGCGGATTCCGAGCCCTTGGCTGAAACCCGAAACCACCGACCGAGGAGGGCAGAAAGTCTGGTGGGAATATTCCCTGCAGGTGCAACCATGCGATTAGAGATGTCTACGGTCCTGGTTGCTCGATGATTCTTTTATCATCGTCCAGATCTACGCTTGGGACAAGGTGACCCAAAGAGCGCAAACACAGGTCATTATGCTGTCGAGACAATTGTTGCCGGTCGTCCCTACCTACCATACTCTTGCCCCTGTGCTTTGACACTACAACCTGAAGGCTTGAAGGGCTATCATGAAACCAAAGAAATCCTCCCAACTCTCGACGCTAATGACTCAGTCGGCCCAGGGCCAAGACTGTTATTCATTTATCTTGAACGTGAAGCGCAAAGCAGTCAGGCCATCGGGGGCTACCAGTCACATGATGGGATGGAGTTTCTTGAGCCCGGTAACCCTACCTAGTAAGCTGCGAACATGGCCCCATCGGAGGTCCAAGTCCTCTGTCACAGGGTATGTTCACTCATGGATTCTGAAGTCATTGAAGTCCTTTGAATTAAGTCGAAGTCGGCAGATGTTGAATAGACCATAGCCTCGGTAGGTCTCTGGCCAATCTCGCTTGCACCGGTGGCAAAACAGCACCCAAGGTCGACAAATTCCTTGTGAGTTTTGTTCTGCATGCTGAGTAGGCTATCGGCAATGAGATCTAACCAAAGCCAGGGACGAAACCCAAAGGTAACGTGAATGCCTTGGAGTGGCAGCTTGCGGGATTTTCGTTAGAGGCGCGGAGTTGCAAATGCCCGGAAAACTTTGGCGCCTCATTCCAGGGGAAATCCACCCCCGGGCTGACCCAAAGGAGTGGCGAAGTCAAGCTTTTGCCCAGAATGCTTGGCCTTACTCTGAGTACAGTCATGTCTATCATCCACCATTACCACTGAGTACTCACCGAGCCCTTGGCGGACAGGACTTCATTGGCCCGAGTCGGAAGATCACCGGCCGAGTCAAGTCCGAGTGAGCTTTCTCTATACCTTTACCACAGGATGACGATTCACAAGGTGTGATGAGCTTGTGATATTTTTACCAAGACGGTCCCCAAAACAGTTCTCAAGACATCAGAGAATCGTTTCTATGAATAATCGGGGGCAACCATGCTGCTGTGTCCCACAATGCTGAACCAACGAGGGTTGCCGCCGCGGAGATAAGAGGAAGAGGGCTGGACGTCGAGCCCACCCAGTCCGTAGTCCTCCTGCCCAGATTGCCCAGTAGAGAAACCGCGCATTGCTTATATCGGCTGTGCCGGCATCTCGGCTGACCACGTCTCCAACGACTACGTCGTCGTTTGGGGTCCATGGTGGTTCCAGCGACCTCCAGGATGAGGCCCTCCCCCGCGAGACATTTCAACCCCCAGAGCCCTCGGTCCTCTTCCCCCATTCCCTCGATACAACAGTTGGAACACTGCACCCCCAGAGCCATGGACAACGCCCAAGTGACCTTCCTGGACCGAATATGTCGAGTGACTTGGGGATGGTTCTCCATTTCCATGAGCACCGGCAGTATTGCGACTCTGCTGGACAACTGTCCGCACAAGTTCGACGGCCTGCTGGTCATTGGCAAAATCTTCTTCATCCTCGACATTGTCACCTACCTGGGCATCTGGACCTCCTTGATCATCCGCTTCTCCCGTTTTCGTCACGCCCTGGTTGACACGTTCGATGACCCCGAAGAATCCTACCTGATCGCCACCGCCGCCCTGGGTTTCGCAACCATCCTCTTCGGCATCGAGGTCTACGGTATCCCAGCCTGCGGGGTGTGGCTGCGCTGGGTCCAGCTGGCCTGCTTCTGGATCTACACGGCCATCGCTATCTGTCTGGCGGTGGGCATGAACTGGCATCTCTACCGCACCCGCATGGCCGCCCGACAGCCGTTCTGGCTCGTCCGTCTCCTCCCATCCTTCCCAGCCATGCTGGGCGGAGCCATCGCCTCTCTCCTCACGTCCGCTCAGCCCTCACACTACGCGATCCCCATGCTCATCGCCGGAACCGCATTGCAAGGCTTTGGGTTCATGATCTCCGTGTTCATCCTGGCCGAATACGTCCATGGCCTGCATCACCAGGGCCTACCGCCCATGCGTCGTCGCCCGCAGATGTTCATTGCCGTTGGACCGCCGGCCTTCACGGCGGTGGCGCTGATGGGCATGGCGCAGACTGCCACCGAGAAGTTTCCCGCCCATCTGATCCCCCTTGCCAGTCAGGTCAACACAGCCGATGTCTTGCTAGTGATGGCCGTGTTGGCCTCGATCTTCCTTTGGATTGTGGCTCTGTTCTTCTGGAGTATCGGATGGCTCAGCATCTTCGACGCTCGCCGCGAGTGGAAGTTCGACATCACTTGGTGGGCGACCGTGTTTCCTAACACCGGATTTGCGCTTGCCATCATCAAGATCGGCGACTTGCTCGACTCGTCCGCTATCCAGGGCGTCGGAACGGCGGCAACCCTTATACAAGTGATCCTGTGGCTGGGCTGCGCCAGTATGCACATCTGGGCCTACTTCACGCGGCGTACGCTGTGGCCGGGCATGGATGAGGGGTTCGGCCCGGACGAGCATCAGCATGAGGCCGCCTTGGACTTGGAGGGCGAGGTCCAGTCGTACAAGGGCTCTTCGTCGGCTTGACTGCACACGACATGATTGATCATACACATGGGTCGACATTGAATCAAATGTGGTGTTGCGAGGGGATTGAAGTCCGCCAACCTGATCTTTCTTACTGTACAGTATATTTGTCTCGATGCCAGGTTCAGTGTACATAGCTCGCATATGACATGATCTTCTGCTCTATAAGTTGGATACAAGTAGACCTCGGGCTACGAGATAGCTTCAGGCCGATGCCCTCCCGTTGTGCTGGATCAGCGGCAACACCACTTTCCCACCATCACGACTGCAAAATCACGGGGATTTTACCATCTCCCACGATTACCATTGCGGCCTGCCACGCAGTACAGGAGCTAGTATCAACGCACCAAGCAAGTGTTAACATTTTTAGGGTAGCAGGTGGTAAATTATGAGTGGGCGTAGATATGCACCTACCCGCACCACGACAAATCAGCGATGCAACTGTCTCTTGAAAGTCAAAAGTGCAATCGAGCAGATCGAAAGTACAAGAATGGTTGGAATGACGGAAAACAACGAAAAAGATAACGACGAACGCTCCATGGCCTGAAGATCCACCAGAACCTGTCGTGCATCCGTGTATTTGAATGTCCAGCAATTTTGGATGATGCGTTGGTATTTCAACCCGTCGAGGCGCGGAAACCTTCCGGCCGCATAATTACTGGCAATCTGCTCCCAGTTCTCGTCGTCTATCTCTGCATATGGTTTCGTTCCCACCGCGATCTCATACATCAAACAGCCGAGGGCGTAGACATCGGTTTGGAAGGAGCGCGGCGTTCCCGGGAAAATCCGGTAGTGGTCTTCTTCCTCTGCAATGGAGGGCAGATCTTGGAACCCCGATCCCCCAAAATCACAAAGCTGGAGGGTCAAGTCGTCGGCGATCAAGACGTTTCGTGGGCTGATATCGGCATGGATGACGCCATGAGCATGGAGATGGGCTGTTGCTGCTGTGGCGGCTCTGATCCAGCGGCCCTTGGTGTTATCGGAGATGCAGCGAGTCTGACAGAACGCACGGAGATTCCCATGCTGCATGTAGGGAAAACGAATGCCGACCTCCGATACTTGCAGACATTGTAGGACATTTTCGTGCCGAGGGAGCTGCCGGTAGATCAATCCCTCGCGGTCCATGCACCGGGCAGAATACGATTCCACCTCATGTGCTCAGGCAACCCCTTCTGGCGTGCATCGACGGGTGTCATATTGGATTGGACATTTCCAGACCTCCTGGTCATTCTCGACATCCCGACCTATCATACCCGAAGACCCATAGGCTAGCATGGGGCGACGGACTTGGGGGGGGGATTTTGACTATAGGGTGAGAATGTGCCATGACTTCAGAGGGAGGAAGGGGACAATGGGTGACAACAAGAAGCCACAAGGGATAAAATAAGTTACAGGTTACAACACGCACCGTAACCTGACGCGGCGCTCATTCGACTGACCGCCCTTACGCGGGGCAGGCCATAACTTTGATCACAAACTGACTAGAATATTATTACTTATGACAACGGAGTACTACGGAGTCCATAGGTAGGGATTTACTATTTAGTTGAAATATAGATGTATATAAGTCGATGTGCGTGCTGTACCCCAAACACAGGAGGGGCTCATATCAGCCGTTGCTCAGGAGACGAACACAACAATGCTAAGGTACTGTACTGTATTGTTTATACGATGCTCAAACCAGGCGATCAGGCGATAAGCTGATAAGGGGGTCAGTGTAAGGTACTCTTTGCACATTATGGCTGTTCGGGGTGTGAGCGCAGTGATGAGGACTAGGTAGCTTGGGGTGCGGATGCAAAGCCTACCTACCAGGACGGGGACACTGAAATTGACTTGGATAAATGAGTTAACACCAAATAACAATGTTTGGGTGGGGTAGGAAATAGGTCTTCTTATAGGATGAGAAATGCCGGGTGGATAGCAGAACGTGATGTTGTTGGCGTTGGCGTGCTACCCCTCTTCCTTCCCTTCTACTAGTGGCCAATCCATGATGACTACCAGGTTCAAATGCAAGGTGGGGAGGGTGTTTCTTAGTGCTTGTTAGTCTCTAGTGACCCCCGCTAGTTGGATGTGATCAGATGTGATCATAATGAAGGTTTATTTATCTCTAACCCGTTGCTGCAAGCACCTCTCTTTACGTACAGCTGTATTACTTTCAGCAACAATTCTACTTGGGGACAATTCTTCCCAGTATGGCCATCAAACCACTCATTATCGGGCTGACTAGCCTAGATACTACTCTCCCCTTGTTTCGCACTGCATTCAATCCAAGGTAGAAGACATGATCCATACACATGTAGCGGGTTAGGGCAGCGAGCCATCGTGTGCTGACGGAGCGTCCAGACTCAGGAATGTGAGCGATCTCGTTGCGGAATTCGTACTCTACTGACTCACTGGTAGATTAGAAACTATGGTATCTATTTATTATTCGTAGTTGCCCAACCGCCGAGCGGGGACAATCTTGACAAGGGACCAATGGTTAGTTGCGTGTGTTACGCGCGCGGCTGGCAGTCGGGCCATCCAGGCTTTCACCCCACCCACTGGGCAGCTTCTCACACAAATCAGATTCTTGTCTCTCGGCCTGGCCTCGTTGATGCGCTTCTCAAGCCATAGATCACCACCATGATGGATGCTGAAAAGGTTACGCAGCTCTACAGTCAGCTACCTAGTCTTATATCCAAGGCCAGACACAGTTTCATCTGGGGGGTGGACCTTGAACAAGGAGGGCCGAAGACTGAAGCTGTCCTCCGAAAGGTAGAGTATCAGTCCACAAGACGCTAGATGAGCCTGAATCATTGGCTGACACGGTGCAGTTCTTGAGCGCTTACGCTATTCTCCCTTCGCTGCAAATTCCCCGGGCCGCTCAGTCACTGAGAAAGACTTTGGAGTGGCAGCGCTTCAATAGGTCAGAGACCATGGACGAGGCCTTGGCAATAGTCAAGCAGTCAGGGATTGCTCACATTACGCGACTGCAAGGCAAATTCGTTCTATGGGTGATCATAGATGAGCGCGTCATCAAAGGTTTCGCATCTTCGCACGAGGATTTCATGACTCGCAAAGGGTTGATGCACCTGGGACTAGCGGTCATGGAAAGCCTTGCCAAGCTGGAGATTCAAGAAGTATGCACCGGCGAACCTATCAATGATCAAGCCGCTGCTTGTGTGGTCGAATTCAGACTTGCCTCATTACCTACTGCTCAGTCGGAGCGCATATCATTTCGCGACATGATTGCCCAGAGACTAAACAATCTTGTTTCATCAATCGATCGACATTATCCCTCTCTTCTCAATATCTTCTATGTTATCAATCCATCGGAAGAATTCTTGCTCAACCTTGATGTGCCTGACAAGTTTCTGGCATATACGACCCTCCTATCCAGTCGTGAGGAGCTGGTACATTATCTGGGGAAAGCTGTTCCAGTAGAGTATGGTGGGGAGGGTGAATCTCTCGCCGACCGAGACTATCTTGTTGGCACTGAGCAAATTGAACAAAAGTCGCAATCGCCAGGAAGGGTTGCTGCAGGCGAGGCGCAGGAAGTCGATTCCCAGACTGAGCCTGGTGTTGGGGCTTTACAAACAGAACAGGTCCACGCCAACCTCACCAGCTCAGACCCCCCGGAACCACCACTCATATTCTCAGAAAGGATCGGACCACCTACGATAATCCTAGACCCGGAGGATCTCGAGTCAGCGACCGAGCTTTGCCCTGGAAAGATGGGCGCTCGTATAGTTTGGGCTGACGACAATATGCTGGTCAAATATGGCCACGGCGTTCGTCTGGCTGAGGCTGAAGCAATGCACCTGGTTTCCAGTCGAACCTCGATACCCATACCCAGATTATTGAGCGCTTACATACTTGACGGTGTCGGGCACATTGTTATGTCTTATGAAGAGGGAGAGCCGTTGGACACTTATTGGGACGGTGCTTCGGAGCCGCAAAAGCAGGACGTTCTGCACCAGCTGCAAGACTACGTCACGCAAATGAGGAGCATTATCGGGCAGTTTATTGGCGGCATTGACTTTTCTCCTTGTAGAGATGGGATCTTCGAAGGTGGCTATGGAGATTACGAGTCCTATCGCTATGGACCGTATGCCTCCGAGCCCGAGTTCAATGAGGGTGTGGTACAAGCGTTACGAGATCGCCTCCCACCGGAGTCGCGGGATGAAGTAGAACGCCAGGACTCTGCCTTTTTCACTCGAGAATACATTATGTACCAGACTGTTAGAGGCTTGCGTGGGCACTCTATCGTCTTCACGCACGGGGACCTACATCCCGGTAACTTGCTCGTTCGCGCAGATGGAGTGGTTGTTGTGCTCGACTGGGGACTGGCCGGTTACTGGCCGGAATACTGGGAGTTCTATCGGGCAATGTTCAATCCACCTTGGCGCCCTGTCTGGGATCGAATGATCGAAAAGTTCATCCCGCCGTACTATGTTGAATGTGAAGTCATTAAGAAAGTGTTCGGTATAGTGTGGAACTGACACAGCGGTATATCAACGACATATCTCTCCACAGCTCTGCGTTTTGTGTTTGGGATTCGAGTCATTTGTGCTCGATAGGAGATTGGTGGACTTGACGGTTTAGAGAAACGCCAATTAAGCTCGCTATGATGTAGCCTCCTATAGGATTGATTGTACGACGTTATGTTTTGTACAGCTTACAGTAGCTTCCAATGAGCCTCTTTTGAGGCTGGCAACTCAATCCGAGGACCGGCATACGCCCGAAATACCGCTCCGTGACCTCGGTCAACCAGCCCGAGATATGACACCACCTTGGAAGCATATCACATCCTACATCGGGTTTCCTCTCTTCTTTAGCCTGTTTCTGTTTTGGAAACTTGCAAGGAAGACCAAATGGAAACAGCCCGAGGAGGCTGACCTGTTCACCGGCAAAGCTGAGCTTGATGCAATTGAGTGGACTCAGAAGGTCCCAAAAGACTTTGGCTGAGAGACTGTGGCGTTGGTTCGCGTGATACTTTCGAGAGAGTGGTATCTAATGAACTTAACAAATACTGTATGTGGTCGCATTAGCCAGAAAGGAATGAGCATCACCCACTGGCAGGAATTGAGAGTTTGTTATGTATTGGCGACATTAGATACAATCTACTAGTTTTGTATATCGTAGTTGGCAAGGAATATCCACCTACCAGTGAAGTGTGTGCTCCGTTGAACACACCCAGACCAAAGATCTAGCTGTCCCACTGGAATTCCTCTTGTGCACCTTGGCAAGCTCGACGAAATGATGATGAGTCTCATTCACTCAGTTCGCCAGTCATTCACCCACGTTTCTACAACAGTGCTCTGGGAGCTACTGCCATTCGTTGTGCAGAGGTCATGGAATGTCACAATGTATGTTTTAAGCCTACATATCGCCTAGATTAAGTTGCACTGTTTCAGAACATAGTGGAAAGCCTCGTCCAAGATCTCCAAGCCCTCCTCAATCTCCTTCTCGGTCACCGTCACCGGAGGGGCCAAGCGGAAGACACCCCCCATTCCCGGCAAGTTGACAACGTTGCAGGACAGACCACACGCCATCGCTCGCTCCGATATCGCTTGCCCGATCTCTGTTCCCGGAGCCCGAGTCTCACGGTCTGCAATGATCTCGATACCCTGCAGCAGACCGCGGCCCCGAATGTCCCCTATGCACCAGTACTTCTCTTGCAGCTTGGTCAGCCCCTTGCGGAGTTGAGCGCCTCGCTCCGCGGCGCGCTGGCAGATTTTGTCGCGCTCGACGATCTCGAGGACCTTGTTCCCCACCGCAGCCGTCAAGGGGTCATTCAGATGGGTGGTGAGCCAGAGGAAGCCGGCCTCCTTGCAGCCACGCTCAATCTCTGCAGTTGTGCTGACGGAGGCAAGGGGCAGCCCACATCCCAACGTCTTGGACAGTGCGAGGATGTCGGGCACGATGCCATCGTGTTCAAAGGCAAACATCTGCCCGGTCCGGCCGACACCCGTCTGCGCCTCGTCTATGATCACGAGCATGCCGCGTTTCTTGCATTCGGCCACCATGCGCGGAAGGTATCCCTTGGGCAGATCGAGAATCCCGCCAGTGGAGAGGATGGGCTCCATAATAAAGGCTGCCAGCGATCCCACGCTCTGGCGGTCAATCATCGACCATCCGTAGTCCAATTCGATTTCCCAATCGTAGGAGCCATCGGGCTTCCGGAAAGGAGATCGGTACGCATACGGAGCCGGGAAGGCCAGCTGGCCCGGCATGCAGGGCCCACCACTTCGACGACCGGCGGAGTAGGTAGCGGAGCCAGCGCCCTGTGTCAGGCCGTGGTAACTGGCGGCAAAGGCAACAATCTCGAATCGGCCCGTGTAGCACTTGGCCATCTTGATGGCCGCCTCAGTAGATTCAGAGCCTGTACTCAGAAAGAAAGACTTCTCCAGGGGCAACGGTAGGAATCGCGCAAGGCGTTCGGCCAAATCGACAATTGGATGCGTAATCATGTTACTGATGAGGTGGTCGAGCTCAGCGACGTATTCCTGAACAACGGCGACGATCTCCGGATGCGAATGACCGAGTAGAGAGCTCATTTGGCCCGAGGTAAAATCCAGGATTTGACGGTTGTTGGCATCGTAAAGCCGCGTTCCCTTTGCCTTGGTGATGACCACAGGTGAGTAGGGCACGCCTGTCGACATGACATACTTGTCGGCCCGGCTAAAGAAAGTGGTTGTCGAATCAATAGAGCCCATGGCTGATAACTTGTGGAGTAATGTGCAGCTCGGAGATTGATAGACGAAGTCTGAAGTGAGAACCGAATTCCGAAGGAGCATGAGTATCTTAAAAGCTCAGGTGAGGTGCCATGCAGTGGGGTTGGGATAAGAGTTCGATCGCCAGTGGAAGTTGCCCGCGGCCAGAGGGGCCACCGGGGGTAAATGAGATAGATGGCCGCGGGGAGAGGGGCAACCTCTCCGAATCACACGAGGACCGCAAGCAGCCCAAGAGTTGCAAACATGATTCTACACTAATCTGGATGACAGAAATGGTCCATTTCTCTCGTCCTACTCAGAATTCCATGCTCTAGATGTCGAACTCGCCCGGAAACCCAGTGATCCCGACGAAGAGCTCCTCCAGGGTTGCCGGGTCAATCTCGATGTTATAAGCTAGATCGCCATAATCTGGCGCCAGGGCATGCCCGTCGGTTTGTACATTGTGCATCCCGACTTTCTCAACCAAGTCACTGCAGTGCGACAGACAGTGATCGGCAAGATCCCACCCATACCGTTCCCTGTGTACCTGCAGCGCGTTGATAAGATCTCTTGCGATTTTCAAAGGCATGTTGTGAGGCTGGTGTCTCATTCGCATCCCACTTCGAAGCAGTATCATTGTGGCTGACGTGACGGAGAACGCGTGCACGGGAATCCAAAATCCACGGAGCTGATCCTCGGTCAGCCCTTGAATGAAGTACGCGATTTCTTCGGCGGCCCGTTGCGCAGGGATGTAGAATGGTGAGGAGGTATCGTCGTCTCCACCTGCCGAGCTCCTGCTGAAGTCGAGCTGTATGCGCCGAAGCAGAAGCTTGACTGCAAGGTAAGCCAGTCGAAAATTGGCAGCACTCGGTAGGTCGTGATGCATTCCTCGGAGAACGAGATTGCGCATCTCTTCAGACAACGTCTCCTCCCATTCATTCAGCATCCGTTCCAAGTCCAAAGTAGATTGCTCGACCGCGGAGAAACTACTCGATACGGCATATACATGCTCGAGATATTGGGCGAGTACATCCGTCAGCGTGGTGAGAGCAACGAAGACAGAAGCTGTCGCTCGTTCATGTGGCGAGGCCTCGTCCGCGCAGAGGTCATCTACCGTGGGAAACGGCACATCGTACTGAGCCCGATGGACTTGCAATGGTGTTCCATAGGCTAAGCTGCACCAGCGGTCATGAATCAGGACCAGCCACCATAGTCGGATTCGAAGACTCTTTTCAAGGGGTGGTATGCCCCAGCTCGATGGATCGCGGTGCAGTCCGAGGGCATTGGACAGGGCAACTGCGGTGCCCACCATTCCACCGTTGCCAAACATTGAGGTGCTGGGTCGTCCACAGACGTTGATCAAGATCGACATTACTATGGATATCCCCGGGGACAAGAACAGTTCGGAATGCAGGGCCTCGTTGGCTTGATTCCAGATAAAACGGATGTCGGGTGGATGGTTCGTCGATAGGATTGAAGATGCCCGCCAATAGACCAAGGAATTGGCGTATAAATTACACAGTAAAGCAGGCGAGACTTTGTTTCTTTGAAGGTAATAGGCACTTCTGAACGAAGCTTCGTCAAATATTGGGAAGCATACATTTGCTCTTCGGAAAAATCTGAGTCTGCCATTAATCATCTAAGGGAGGCCAGCAAAAGGAAGACCAGTTGAGACCCACAGATCCAGATACTCCTCCATGTTGGGTCCAATATACTTCTCAATAACTTCACATTTCGCTGCAGCCAGCGTCTGGCTTGCAGAAACTCCCAATGGCCTCCTTGGGACCAAGTTAAATCGTACCGGTCTGAGGGAGCGGTTTGATTCGGGTCCTGGCCGAATCAAGCATCTTTCCTGTGCAGTTGGCAGGGCTGAAAGATAGCTCTCGAGGAATCGAGTATCCCCTGCTACAGCCGGGCTGACAATGTGAGAGTTGTCATCCCCCGCTTCAGCAACCATTTCCACTATGCTTGGCAGGGCACCGGATTCTTGCTCATTTTGCGGGGGGTCATTCTTGCGCGGACCTGCCATGTGTCGTGGGCCAGCTTCCTCTCGTGCGCTGAGGGGGCTGTGCCTGCCACGAGGGGCTCGACGTCTCACATTGACATTGGATTTCCGCGGCGAAGCCAGTGCATGGAGGTGGTGAATACTGTCCGGACTCGAGAAGATGCATTCGGTGCTGTGGGCTTGACACATGATGCAAATTGTCGAGTCATTCTGCGTCCTGCATCGGGATTTCCACTTCTTGCATGAGAAGCATGCTGGGTGAAGGTGTGACCGATAGGGTCGACCTTCTACTCTGTGTCCTTGCGAATCGCCCATGATGTCGAGTCCTCCTTTTCAGTTTGTATCGGAACCAGCGAGGATGTTCAAGAGAGCTAGACCTCGGGGTTCCGAATTTGCAGTGGAATGGTGGGAGTTGGAAACCGTGGAAGTTGGCCGTGGCTGTGCCCGCGGAAAAGGCCGCGGAGAAGTCTGTCACATGACGCTCTGCTACCCTCAAGCCTGATTTCAGATCTCGGTCGGTGCTGTACCTTAAGAAGGCTCTATAAGGCACTGTGATGAAAGTGCAATACACCACTTTTGTACGGTGGTTCGAGGAGGTACGCTGGGATGAACTGTATCTCTCTCGGCTGCATTGGAGAGCAACCCGCTCCGCAAATCGGAGGGATCACGTGCCAGAGACCCGACGACCGGGCGGGCTGACCAATCCCTGATTAATCCGACTCACCTCGGTCTCTTCCGGCTTCTCTCAATTCTAATCCCTGATCCATCACTGCTGCTACCGTGGCGAATCGGCTGTTCTTCCTTAGCATTTTGCCATGCTTGAAAAATTAGTAGCCACGGCAATGGCATCATGAGGACCGTGAGGAATGCGAGAAGATTGGTGGCCCATTGATACCCAAGCTTCTCATACATTTGGACCCCAAACAATGGGAAGGCAGCTGCGAGACACATGTTAGCGACGTGCCCCTTCAAGGAAACCACTTTTACGGTCGCTTTGTTGTAATACACACACCTGCGAACGAGCATCTTGCAAAACCATTAGCTGCAAGTGCGGAGGCAGCATATTGGATACGCGTCCACCTAGATACGGCATGTGAGTAGGGATTGCCTTGCAGGAACAGAGGCACGTACCAGACATGTGAAAATGCCGATGAAAGCGAGTACCATGCTTCACCGACCAGGAAGTCAACCTGTGATTATATTGCGGCCATTACTAGGCGCAAATGCTGGGAATGCGGATGAATATACAACTCACCCACAACCGAAGACTGCGGACCCCATGATAGGGAGTATCCAGTGAACACTGGGGTCGATTGTCCAGCCAAACCAGAAGAGGCCAGCGGGGATCAGGATACCCCCTAGAATCGCTGGGGGCAGCCTGTACTCTGGCTCACTGCTTCCGTCCTCTTGACGATGCTGTATCAGACGCTCACGGATCTTGACCCAAAGTGGGTTACTGGCCGCTCCCATCAGCATCCCCGTGGTGATACCGAGGAACGTCAGCCCGATCTACCAGGGGTTCATCGCGTGCGTGGTACGGAAGACCAGCGGAAACGCTCCGAAGAACAGGTATAGAATCCCCAGCAGGATGGCCGAATATAGGTCTAGACATAGACACATTGGTTCGAAGAACAGCAATTGAAACGAATAAGGGACTGTACAAGAAGCCGACCAGTCGAGCGAGGGGTTGTCCATAACTGTGCCGTAGGCCGTCCATTTCCCAAATTTGAGTCTGACTGTGCATGTTTATTGCAAGGCTTGACCAAAGAGTTTGTTTCTGGCGCCAAAAGGATTATCGCGCTGAGCAGAAGAAATGACCAAATGAGGATAATGTAGTATGTCCACCTCCAGTGCAGATGGTAATTGATAAAGCCTCCAACCAATGGTCCCAACGAGGGCCCGATGAAAGGCGCACAGGAAACGACGACCATCGGCTTCTGAATCTCATTTGGTGAGAATAAGTCCCTTACAGTTCCCCCTACAACGGCCAAAAAAGTACCACCGGTGAAGCCCTGGACAAAGCGGGATACAATGATTAATGCCATGTGTGTGGTGACAGCAGATGGAATCATCCAGACAATGAACAATGACCAGGAGATCAGTTATATGGCCTCCGACCGTAGGCTTCGCTCAAGGGGCCTGTGAGCAGCGGGCCTAGAGCAATTCCTAGGACAAAAGACGACAGTCCCAGGGTGGATATAAAGCTTGTGGTGGCCAACTTAGTGTTCATTTGCGTGTATGTCGTGGTATAGATTGAGCTGGTGCATGTCCTAGTACACCGGTCAATACGCACCACATCTTGTGGAGAAGCAACAAAGCCACGTACACACACATACTGCCTGTACAGACAGTCCAAACAATGGCCCATTTATGCCACTCCGATATAGCTTGAGGGCACTGGTGGCCCTGTTTAGTAAAGGGTGATGAGGTCACCAGAGAAGAATGATTATTATTAGTATCGCTTTGTATGGTGATGCTCCAGAAGACTGCCAACGATGCAGCCAAGCCTTGACTTTATACCCGGAACAGACAAGGTAAAAATATGGTACTTGATGCCAGAACTGATATGTGGTAAGAGCCCGAGGTGACTGAACACAGGACCAAGTTAGGTCTTCGCGAACCGAGCCCCACTTTGCAGCCTCATCCTCCTCATCATCAGCGTCCTCCTGATTCTGACTTTATCTACAACTTCCTCTCATCTCCTCGACATCCCCTCCGACACCAGTCACTATTACTTCTTTCTTTTGTTGTCTACTCCTTACGACCGCCTGCTACCCATATCGGCATGGATGGTCTACATCCCGATGATGAGAGGGTTGGGGCAGTGATGGACCAGCATCACTTCTCTGTGCGAGGTGCCTGCGGCTTCGTTAATCAAGACGTCTGGGGTCCTTGTGAGAAGTCGATGGGCAATCCCTGGACACCAACAAACCCTCCTGGAATGTAAGCGCACGCAGTCTTCCTGTCCGGGCGATTCCCTGTGATAACCGAACAAGAGTCATACTTTGTTTAGCGGAGAATAGTCTCATGCATGAAGAAGTTGTGGAGTTCATCGAGGCTAATGTGCGCACCAAGGTGACATTCCAACCCAACAAGACCAATAGCTAAGCCAACGAAGACAACGGTCAAGCCCACAGAGCACCTTACGTATAGCACCGGCCCCCGAGGGTCACATCATCTGCGGAACGTGGCGGCTGCCTTTCTGAATGAGGAATTCCACCCCAATTATACCATCAGGGCTGAGAATCTCTGTGTCACCCCTGGCTTAGCCAGTGCAATTGACGCACTAGCCTGGGCAGTGTGCAATGAAAGAGATGGCATACTGATCCCGCAACCGTTCTATAATGGGTTCAGCGTTGATATCCTGAATCGCAGCAAGGTTCGCGTGGTTTCCATCCCGTACACCGGGGTGGAAGAGTACTCGAGTCTTGAAGATCTTTTCTGTCCCACCGTCAACAGTAGGGCCCTGGAGGCCGCGTTTCAAGATGCGAAGCAGAAGGGTATCAACCCTCGCGCTCTTCTAATATTACAGTAAGTATCGATCCTTTTTCAAAAGAGGTTTCAATTCTTATGTGAGCAATGACAGCCCGCACAATCCGTTGGGAAGGTGTTATGTATGCAATGGGAGCCTGGTGAGGCCAAGGTCAAAAGATTCAAGTGATTTTCGACTGCCGGCTACCTACAATGGTCCGACTGAGATCCGCCCATGTTAAAAATCAGTACAGGTAATATAATGGGGCTCGCCATGAATAGCTAAAGTGCGACTATGGCCTGCAGTATTTGTCTTTCTATCGTACAAACATTTGAGAGCAACCCTATAATGAGTGGAATACCCCGGATCAGGGGAGAAAGAAGAGGCAACGGAGGAGGAAGCAAGAAAGACACCGGGCTTGGACAATGCCTGAGAATACGACACGTCAGGCTGAAGTGGGAATACGGTGATCGCTGGCTCAATAGGGGGTTTGCGCCGCAAAATAGTCGAGAATCAGCTCCACTCGCTCCTGGGAGGCCGTCTGCATCATCTCGTACTCAGCACCCACCAAGAAAGTCTCATTACTCGCGGGAGAATTGGTGAGCCATTTGGCCGGCAGAGACCCATTGTTGTACGAGCCACCGGTGTTGGGGTTGGAGGTCTTCATGAAGTTGGCCCAGTAACTGCTCATCACGTTGGCCACGTAATAGTCCTCGGCCGTGTACTCCTCGTCCTGTGCCCACAGATTACCCAAAACGTAGACAATCTCCGAGGCGTGGGCGGCGCTGCCGTAGTTCCAGTAGTAGGTGTAGGTGTCGACTTGGTCGGCCGAGTGGGCAAAGCCGTTCATGTACTGCCAGCTGCTGACGCGGAACATGTCCCGCACGATCTGATCTTCTTGCTCGCCTGCCTGGGTGTCGTTGGCGGCCGGGTACAGTTCCAGGAACCGAGAGGCAAGGTCACCGTACGTGGAGTTCAGGGACTGTTCGTAGGCGGCTACGGTGGTGGTCACGGTGGCCGAGGCTCCGTCTTCGTTGGCGTTATTGCCGGTGATGTAGGGGACTTTGTTGCCGGCTCCCCGGGCGAGGGTGTTGATGTAGGTGTCCGGAATTGCATAATAGTCCAGAACTGGCTTCACCTCCAGGCTGTAGAGGCTGGTCTGCTCGAGGAGGGTTTCGGTGTCAATGGCACGTGCGGCAGCAATGGAGCTAACGTTGAGGGAAGCGATGATCTCCTTGCCGATGGCTTCTGCCTCGTCCAAGCTGAGGTAGGCGCATTCGAAAACCCCCGTGTTGGGATCGCTGGGCGAGCGGACTCCGGACTCGGAGATGGCATTGACAATGCCCAAGTCGGCGGTCAGCTCACTGTTGACAATGTGGTAGGTGGCAGCCGCCCCGAATGACTGTCCGATCACGGAGATATGCTCAGGATCCCCGCCAAAGGCCGCGATATTGTCGTGCACCCATTTCACCGCGGCATACTGGTCCAAAACGCCCCAGTTGCCCGAGGCATTCCGGCCCGTGGTCTCGGTCAACTCGGCATCCGCCATGAAGCCAAAGACTCCGTTGCGGTAGTTGTAGGAGACGAAAATGATCCCTTTCCCTGCCACTCCGGCGCCATTGTACGTGGTCTGAGGCGGTGCTGTCCCGGCGCCATAGCTCCAGATGGCAACCGGCAGCTTGTCTTCGGTGGAGGTGGCGGGAGTCCAGATGTTGAGGTTGAGGCAGTCCTCGCTCTGGGTGTAGTTGGCCAGCACTGACAAGGTGATGGGGCAAATGGGACCGAACGAGGTCGCATTCAACGTCCCGTTCCAGGGCTGGGCGGGCTGAGGGTCGCGCCAGCGGTTCGCGCCCGAGGTATCGGCCGCAAAAGGAATGCCACCAAAGAAGGAGATGTTTTCCCAGTCGGCTACATAGTCGGCCGCGGCGGCAGTCAAGGCGGCCTTTCCTTGCACTGAGCCATATCCGGGAATGTCGACGGGCTTCTTGTACAGAGGTTCGGCTCGGGTGCCCCGACTCAATAAGGCGGCAGCGAGAGCGAAAGCGAGGGTCGCGGGAAACATGCTGAAGGGCGCGGTAGAAGGGCTAGGTGGTTAACTCGGATTGAACAGGCGAGTTGGAGTGGGCATTGAGACCAAGCACCATCTGGCATACTTATACACCAGTAGTAAACTCAACATCGGCCGAAGACTACAACCACAACCTGCAATTTCCGCACATTCATTGCAGGCCACGTAGGAATTCTCAAGCGTCGTTTCAAGTATAGCATGACTTGCGTATCCAGAACATCTGGGGCAGAAAAGCATGTTCTCTTTATTGTCTAGCAAAACTGTGAACTTCCGAGTGAGCCCTATGGACCTCGGTCTGGATTACCGCATTAGGCAATTGTGCTGTCCTCTTGCAGGGAGACCGGAGGTTGAGACCGTCCCCAAGATAGGGTTAGTATCTTAGTATCTCCACTATAACATACGTAGGTCAACATGATCGTGTTGGAAGTGAACAATGTTGTATGGGGTTTCCACTTCCCAGCGCCGCCAATGGCTAGTCAGATGGTGGGTTGGTGGAGGTAAGATGGCTTCTCAAATTCTGTAAGCCAGTTGCCGACTGTGGAACAATTGCGCCCTCCCGCGACCTGCGCCTTCTTGCGACAAGTACTCCCACAGGGTTCCCCACTATAGGGTTGATTGCATCACTTCTGTGTGAACTGTGTTATCATCCCAAATCCACCAGGTGCACCTGCAGTAGAATTATGTCTGTACTGTACAGTACTGGAGAGCTAACTAAGCAAATGCATTGTGTTGAGTCTCTACTTACCGCTTTTTTGCACTCACCGTCAATGTGCCTTTTACACCCGGGCAGAACAATACCCACTGGCCTAAGACACCTTTATTATACAAGGACAACTCTTTCTTCTACCATGCAGTCAGATCAAGACATTGAGCTCTGAGCTTTTACAGTATTGCATACCAATCAATCCAAGGTAAGCTACCATAGTGAAAGTAGAAGTACAATACTTTACTTAGCTTACCATCCACCAGTGGCTGCGATTGGATTGGGACACTTAGGACGCTCCGTTTGTTAACAGCCTGGTGTACTGAACTGAACTGAACTGAACTGAACTGTACTGTACTGTACTGCGCTGTGCTGTGTGTATACGCCCTCGGCCCACTAAAAAGCATCGATGGGCCCCGCCGCCTTCCCTCTCCAGATTGCCTCAGCTTTCATTCATTCCATCTCTCGCTACTCTCACTGACTTGTACATCTGTCTGTCACCACCATGATCTCTCGATTTATGCCACCCTGCCTGCTGCCAGAATTTATCTGGCAGGACAATCCTCGATCACTTTCCCATGGGCACATACCACCCACCCCTCGACCAACTCACCCCTGACTGCGGCAACTGTGGGGTATTGTACATGACTACCTCCAACGGTTCTCGAGGGTTTGGCGGCGGGCCGATCACCGGGTCGGCTCTTCCGATGCGACACGCCGTCGGGTGAGTTGAACGGAGGTGATGCTGGAAGAGAACTTGCAGACGCTTTTGGTTAGACATAGCAGCCACGCCAGTGTATTCCCTTGCAGAATCAAGTTCTACTGGACTATTACCTTGACTCGATAAGATCGATCTGCCCCTCCGCCTCGTACTTTATGCTCTAAACTGGTTAGTTCAAAGGGTTAGTGCTTCAAGTTGATTAACTGCCGGTCTCGGAGGAGGGACGCTGATGCTTACCGTGGCCCTAGTACTAGGTAGCCGCTATAAGGCACCTTAAACGGCGAATGGCCGAGGCGATCTCGCACATACTGCGAGTAACAGACCTGAACAAATGTGTGGGTGACTTTGAGACAAATGTGGTTATTACACTGAGTGTGCTGGTGGTAGATCAAACCTTTCTTGCGTCCCAGCGGGAAGGCCATGAGTGATGGTTGTGAGGGAGTGAATCTATGAATAAATCACATTCGTGGGTAACAATTACCGCTCGCCTTCTGGAGGATGTATCGGAAAGCGGTACAGCAGTGATACAACCTCTGACACCTACTCACATGACCTATATCGTCCAATGGGTACACCTATCTGTGAGCATTCTTTATATTTTTGGGTTCTGTTTACTTATTGTCCCGCTCATGGTCCTTTGGAGCGGGACTGGAATCAAGCGGAGGAGGTGGTGGTCGTATATGGTAGGCTGACTGGTAGAAATATCACATCAAGAGGAGGAATCAGATAATATACCCATGAATCCTCCGACCAAAAAGACAGCTGGCTTGCTTCCACTACTGCTTCATCTTCAAAATCACCTCATCAAGGGTCAACTCGGCGAGTTCAGCTAGCGGGATAGGGAAACATGCGAAGACAGCCACGATGGCCCTTAAGATCCAACCCCCAATCGCGCCGTAGGACGTATCCCGTAGACAAGCTAGGTACTCGATCACATCAACCACGCCACCGTTCATCGGGAGAAAGAACTGCCCACGGAATCCGACCAGCTTGGTCATGCTGTCCCATCCCTCAGGCGATTCCCAAGTCATGAGGGTCCTAAAAGGGAGCTGTGCAAGTGTAGGAAGCGTCTGATTCATCTCCGGGCTGACCTCGGCTCTGAGGTACCGTGATACAAACCGTGATAGAATTGCCTGACGAGCCTCAACAACCGCCTCCTCACTTATCGCTGGCTCGAAAAATAGGATAAGCACTTTCCACGTACCCTCAGCCTCTCGATACCCGCACCAAATGTAGAAATTGGCGATGGAGGCCTCTTCTACAAAATACCGGGCAATTGATTCAATCAGCTCGTACGACCTCTTGCGGTGGACGAAGTCGCGTACCGCAGCGTACCTCCAGCTTGCCCGGGAGCTGTCTAGACCGCCCAGGTCAATGGAAGCGAGGATTATCTGCGATGTGTCGTTGCTGGTGGCCATTCTGAGAGATTTACCCGGTACTCGGCAAGTATTGGTTCTGGTAAAAGAGTTGGAGGATGCCGGTTGTATAGCAGCATCAAAACAAGAAGTTGTCTTCCTTTTATAGCGGCAAGAAAGCTCCCAGCAAAAGTGCTTTCTCTGTGCCAAGGAGGAGAGGAGCTCCTGTATTTGAGGACAATAGCATTGAGTTGGCTTTCAGTGCTGTTGATCTATGGTTCCAGCAGACATTGCTATACTTCAACACGCGGAGCTTGTCTTTGATATATATAAACCCCAAATCTTACAAACAATTGAGCATATTCTAGTGGTGTAGTTTCAAAGATTGAGTTCTTTGCGAAGTTGCGGTTTTTGGAGCCAGATCCCCCTATCTGGCGCAGTCAATCTGAAAGGACTGGCAAGCATATGTATGTGGCAAGCCTCTTGTCCCGCCCGGCTCTTGACCTTTGCTTTTCTTCTGCAGGCCAGCTAAATGTTTGCTAGGTCGGCATGAGAGTGGCAATGCCCGTGTTGAGTTTGTTCTTGCTGGTGAATTTGTGGGATATCATGTCGGATTCTTTACAAGCCGACGTGATTATTCAGGTAACTTGGTTGGTGATTGGCGGTGTGGACAAGGCGCTGGATACTTTTAAGAGCTACCGGGTGAGGCCCGCCTCCACGCCTGCTGATGAACTCAACATGGAGACGCTCAATGAGAGCTTGACGGAAGAGATTAAGAAAAACAGTAAGATCCTTAGAGAAGTTACGCTAGACATTACCGGCGACGAAGAATACTGGCTGGCGCTTGCGGACGGGCTTCATGCGGATGGAGTGACCACTTCGCCCGGAATTAGGATACTGATGCCATCGCCAAAGCGGTGCCCCTCGGTCACGAAGAGGCGGCGAAACGACTCGAGAGGTCGGGGAATCTGCCGCGCGGTTTCAGTGCCATCCTGGCAATTGGCCTGGTTATAGCCATATTGCTCTCCCTGGCCAATAACGGGAACTCGCTGTCCGATCCTGGTAAGGTCCTGGGGGCCGTCCTCGCCGTGGTGGGCATCGTTATCATGATCGTGTAGGCCGTAATCAACTTCTTCACGGGCACCAAGCCCCCGCCGGACCCCATTGCCAATTTCATCGAGGACGAGGCGCATGGACCGATCGCCAGCTTTGATACGGCTCCCGATCCCCAGCTCTCGTACTTCATCTCCAATGCCAACGCCACCGCCGGGCAGGGGCGAACAATCACGACTAAACTCGAGAACAAGTCATCCGAGGACGTGGCCGTGTCGAATCATTACCCTGTACTCGGGCGACGACAATGTCTGCCTCTTCCGGAAAGGGGCTGACGACATTGATAACCTTCAGCTGGTGGAGGATACCAGCTTCGACAAGGGCAGCAATGGCCATACCTGTGTGACGCCGGCCAGCACCACCGCCGCACAATTGGCTTCCCCCGCAAGACTTGGGTCGACGTCAGCCTATTACGAATATGTCTTCCACGCGGCTGGTCCTCCAGACACGACCACGAAGCTGCTGCAGCTGGTTGTGAAGGCGGGTAGATACGTCGAGTCCATTTGGACCGGCAAGGTCAACGCGAAGGGTGACTCGGATAACAGCTCTATCAGTTGGGTCGAGATTGTGGAGAATGGGCTCAAGGATCGATGTCAAGTGCAGTTCCCGTTGTAACAAATTTAGCGTGATTGGTTTTATTGCTGCATGTATTTTGAGGTTTGTTATCTAGTCTTTAGCCCTCTAACCCAGAGAACCTGGAGTATTAAACTTTAATACTGTAAAATAGGACTAAATATACTTTTATAATTAGCTGAATAAGTCTTGGCAAAAGATTTAATACTACTTTTTTTTAAAATTAAATATCTATTTATCTAGTTTACTTAATAAGTTAAAATTAATATAGATTTTATTTAATTTTTATTTATATTAATTAATTAAAAAAAACTTTAAAAATATTTTTTATTATAAATATTATTTAAAATTAAAATTTTATAGTTTTTAATAGAATATAAATAGCTAATAAAATAAGAATTATTATTAAAATAAAATAATTAATTTAGTTTTTACTCTATCTGCTTCCGCTTTAATTTTAGATATTTTAAATTATATATTTATATTTAATTTTTTTATTTAAAATTTAAAAAGCTGCCTTTATAAATTATCTTTTTTTTAATTTTTTTTTTTTTTTTAATTATATCTTATCTATTAATTTATTTATAATATAGTATTTTTTATAAAAAAATATATTATTTTTAAAAAATTATATATAG
>KZ825623.1:0-64579 GCA_003184685.1 Aspergillus indologenus CBS 114.80
AACCCCGCGATATGGGGTAGCGAGGTAAACAATGGTCAATTTCCTCGGACCGAATCAACATAAAACGGACGTGTGCCTGTGAGACACATTGAATACATGTCTTCCACTCTATTGCTGGAAGTGGCTATAATCAGAATTCTTCAGCGCTACGTCTGTTCGGCCTTTCCCCTTTCCTCTATTCTTTGGTGGTTTTCCCCCCTCGCTCTTCCCCGCCCCGTCCAAGCGAAATGCCTCCGCCGCAGCACCCGCACATGCCCCCCCCGAGCCCACTCAACCATCCCCTCAAACTGACTAGCGCTGTCCCTCTCTGCGTCTGCGTCTGCGTCTGCGTCTTCTCTTCTTCTTCTTCTTCTCCTCCTCCTCCCGCTTTTTGACTTTTTGGGTAGTGTCTTCCCATCATCGTCATCAGGCTAAGGTGGTCGGTCTATTTTAGCTCCAGCGCCATTTTATCATTCTAGTTTTACATTGTTGTCCTGGCAGCCTATCACACTTCCACGACTTACTGGAACTGGCTTGGTTGATTTTATTTCTAGGACGTAGTGAAAGTCCACTTAGTAGACTAGGCTCGAGTTGGATAACAGCTGGAGCTTCACTTTTTCTCTCTCTCTTTCGCAAGGTCCCCCTTTGCCAAGGCCAACGTTGGCTTTGCTTGCCAGGGGCGCGTCAGAGGCGTTTATTCTTGTTGGTGACTTGGTAAGGGTTGGTATGAGCCTCTCCCCGTCGTACCCCTCCTTTCTCCAAGGCTTGCTCTGTCGTTCGGCCCAGTAGGTAATGATCCATGATGTACAGTAAAACAAACAACAACAAGCTACAGAAAAGCCTCCAGCGTTTCCCCGCCTTTCTCCCCTCCCTCCCTCCCCCTTGCAGCCCGAGGGGAACTACCGTAAGTCTGGAGGTGTCGCGACACAGCGACGTAATATGTTGACTTCGATGATGTGATTTTCACGCCTGATTGGTTCCAACCGGCTGGAATGGAAAGATGAAGTAGCAACGACTAAGGTACTATGTATCACCCATCACACAGCAGTAGATAGTCGGAAAGGTTAATCTCAACCTTGATGGAAGAAGAAAAAGAAGGTTTGGGATTGACCCAAGATCAACAATAGTTCATGCGATGTTTCTTTCGGGGAGATCAGCTTCTTCCCGCTCCCCCCGACATGGAGAAAATAACCAGAGACCCAAAAGTCAAAATTTGGGGCAAGAATTAGAGAAAAACTCAATGCACTGTACCGGGTGGACGCAGCGGAGTAACTTAGTTGAGGGTCATCCAGTAAACCTACCATGAAATTCAAAAGTGTCATTCTTAACTTATCTTGTCCCTTTGCAGTTGTGCGTGGTTGTCAACCTTGGTCGGGTAAGTAAAGTCTGCGTACGATACCTACCTATTTCGCGCTTCGCTGATCAGTGGGTCGAGGTTGAGTGACGCCGTGGTTTGGGGTTGGATTGGGTTGGTTTCATCGGCTGTCTGGTCTGCCTGTCCCCAATGGTTCCACTCTGGCAAGCTGTCATTTGCCTGGATAAGCAATTGCGCAAGAAGAAAAAAAGGGGGGTGAAGCGCAACGGAGGAGGATGAGAGGTGGATGTTTATTCCATGACGATCCCAGCCCGGTTTCAGACGATGGTGATAATCTAGTTCAGAGCATGGTCTCATCAATAGTCAAGGTAAAGGCCAGCTATGCCGGTTATGGTGGTTGTTGTACAGTAGAACTAATTTCGGAAGTGCCAAATAAACAAATTGACAGACACAAAGTATGATCTGCCATGTGCGCTCAGGAACGCGGACATGTCAAAGGAAACTCTCAATTGACGGATAGCTTCTTTCCAACTTCCTTGGACATGTGACCAGTACTGTACCTCTCATCTACGTTGTCCCTTCACGAACTACCTCAACTCTTGCTGAACCCTCTTATTTTTTTTTTTAATTTCTGTTTTTTTTTCCAATTGGTACAACTTCCAACTCGGTCGCCTGTTCCGTTTCTGAAAGCAGGCATTACTTCTTCTATGAGCGCCCTTCGCATAGAATCCAAAATCCCTGAAGGGAAATCTGGGTTCGGATCGCTCATGCATCCCCCACGGACCCATCAAGCTCCTCATTGATAATTTCTCCCCAGTGCTGTGGACACGTGCGCCCAGCATGAGTCGGTGTCTTTGTTGTACGAACCGTGACACCATTGAAAGCTTGATCCATGCGACCGTGGTGACAAGCCTGGCTTTGGGCACAGTTCGCGCTTCATCTCATCTGTTACGGAACACCTCTCGAGGTTGATGATATTCGAGGATGCATGATACGTCGCGCGAACCCGCCTCATTCGGACAAGCGCCTGTCTGGCCTTCCCCATCTCTTCTAGACGAGTGATTGCTCTGCTAGCGGAAGATCTTACCAAAACGATGGGACCGTGGAGCAGAGGGAGCCTGAGGGCGGATCTTGCCTATCGATCGATCGCTCCAACTATCGGTCTTCCTTAGGGAAGTGGGGTTGGGTCCCAAATCCCTGTGAACTTCCCAGGTCGCTGGGTGACTAAATCATCCATCCTGACTGGTGAGCTCAGGATGATGAGACTGGCTGGGACTACAAGGATTTCTGAGCAGGCTGACGTTCAGTCGCATCGCAGTCGATGGCAAGACATCTTGGCTCTCTCTTTGCGAGCTGAGTCCGGCACCGAAGCTCATATGAGTCTATTTCATCGTCCTCCTGTAGGTTGAAGGACCACCCTGACTGAATCCATCCTTCACCAAGGTCTTCATCTCTCCGCACCAATCTGATTAATAGACTTGGGGGCGTGTGGGTGTCTGCGTGCGTGTGCAGCTCAGCTCTCCACGCTCCGAAATTCCACTTCTCGAGGTTTCACCTCCTCCCCAGGTCCGCTTTCCAATTCGGTGATGACGGACCGAGTACAGGCATCTGCCGCCCGAGCGTTTGGTGTATCCTGACCACGTCCCGAGCTGGCAGGCCCAAGACCCCTGCAGTGCGACCGTCGTGATAGGTATCCGGCGGTGACCGCAGTGACGAAGTCGGAGGTGGCGGACGAAGCATCTGTGTATTGGCGGGTGGCTGGGAAAATGGGAGAATTGAGGAATATGACTCTTCAGATGCACCAGGGTCGCCGCAGTCGGATCTCGATCGCCCGGAGACTGGGTCAAGGGGCAACTTCGGAAGCCACAAGGAAATCACAACTGTGAGTCTTTCTCCTGCCTGTTGTCAGAAGTGATCGTCATCCAATCGTTGCGACACTCTGTTATCGCTTCTACGGCAAGTGTCTTGGTTTCTGTATGACTTCCACTGATTACAGGGAACCGATTGTGATGACCACCGAATGGCTTCCGTTTGCGATTCTAGCCCTTCAAGTAGATGGAATTACGATTCCCCCTTTTCAAGGGAACACCCAACAGATAACCGAGACAACTAATATGACACAAGAACACCGCCACTGGACGAGTGCTTGTCCGCCAGACGAGGGAAATTATCAGACATGAGACAGGTCTGTCACTGGTCCGTCACTGTCACAACCAGCTCCACCTTAGCCAGGGCTGAGGTTATCTGTACTGGCGTGCAGCGGCAGCCCTTCAGTAGGCAAGTCCGGAGAAGGCGAGAAATAGACCGGGAAGATGGGGGAGGGGGAAGAAAAGCAAAAAGCGAGATTTTCAGTTGACTCCGCTCAGGTATCTAGTCTACGGTGACTCCTGAGAGCTGGAGCCTTCGTGTCTGATCCGAGACGACCATCCTGGTTTCACGGACTTCATTGGCTGGAGAATGGGCTTTCTCGTCTTGCCTTTTTGACTAAGACTCTCCATGCAATCGGCCAGGACCAGACCATGCAGTGCTGTCTGGTGTCTGATGGTGTCTGATGGTGTCTGTCGGTGTCTGCCGGTGTCTACTGCGGTCTGCTGTCGGTGGCTGCCCTGAGATCTGGCGGTGTAAATGTCAGAGGGACAATAAAGTACTGTAACAAGCAGAGAACAACAATTGGAAACAAAACATTGTATCTTATTTGATTTTATTTTCCTTGACATAATTTCGATCTAGTTCATTTCATCTCATTTCAGTCGTTTTCATTGACACATTGAATCCTCCAGGTCATTGCTTTCTACCTCTGTTCCCTGACAGGTTACTTTTTGATATATCCATCCATCGCAGGCGATCATGCATGACATATCATCTCATCCCCCCCTCGTCCTTCCTGGACCTGACACATCTTCCCCTTCCCAAGTTCCCACCCCCCTCATCTCCAGTCCTCTCAGCATCTTATCCACTCACACTTGTCTATTCCGAAGTACAAGAGACAATCAGAGAAAGAAAACACGTCCTTCATTCGTCAGCGGATGCATCCGTGGCTCTCGTTTACCCTCGTTGAGCGGATCTGACCTGCTCACTTCCGAGCTCTCTCCCCATCCCCCATCTCCATGTCCATGGTATTTTTAGGTATCCCTCGCACTAGCGATCTGCTGCTGCTGCTGCTGCTGCTGCTGCTACTGCTACTTGATCTTTCGCGTGATTCTCTTCCTCATTCTGCCTTCTTCCTGAATCCACCATCTCATTCGCACCTCGATTTGGCCGAAGCCCGTTACTTCTGCGTCAGTGTTTCGGTCTCAACGTCTCAGCTTGTCTCTGGGTGGTGGGACGCCCTCCATGTAGGCAATCGATCGACCCTCCTCCGGCCCTTTGCTCGTATCGCTTTAAAATCGACGAAGGTGCAGTCACTCAGCTGGATCCTCCCGCCGCGGATCAGTGCTTCTTAAGCAGTCCGACCTTCACTCGTTCACCTGTGCGACCGGAGCTTCCCTGGATCCTAGAACGGTAAGCAGGTTCGCCTGGAGCACCTTCAACACTTATTTCTACGGCGACTCTCTGGGTCATTTCTGACCAGATCCTGATCACTGGTCACCTTCTCTCCTGGATCAACAGAGCTTAACTCTATTATCACTTTCCCGCTGGGTTCCGAGCTTTGTGCGCGGAGCCTGTTCTGGGAACCAACCGGACGCAGCAATCCCGTGTGACTGGTCCCCTCAAGTACCGACGGTCGATCTATACACCTACAATTGGAGGCCGTGACGGTGCTGCAATCCCCGCGACTGCACGATAACATGCCTGCACCAACGTCCTCGCGCGACAAGGGGCGAACGACAAAGCAGGGAAGGTCGGATGAGGAGTTTGTCTTGTTCCTCCAGGGAGTAGGTTCCCTCGACCGTGCTCGCTGTCTTCGTGTCTTGCTTATCTCTTCTCCCGTGAACTAGATCCCAGCGCATTGCCGCTGGCAGGAGCTCAAAGATCTGGTCCGCCAAACAGCCCTACATATCCGACAGGCTGTAGTGTACGATGACCAGCATGGGTTTCCAACCGGGCTAGGCCAGATCATCGTCAAGAACGAGGACGAAGCGTGGCGAACATATCGTGCGTACCTGAGCCTTCTCCATTGCCATCGAAGCCGTGTGACCGGTCAGCAAGTGTGCATGAACTGACACAGTGTTCCTCCAGAGAGGCTATCCACGAATGGCTGGGAGGGCCAAAGCCTCGTTGTGACACTGGCTCGGACCAGCTCCCCTACACGCCCGGTTGCTGGCCCGACCAAGAGTCCCACGTGTTTGATTCCTGCTAATTATATTGCGGGCTACTCGACGCCGCCGAGGGTCACGCAGAACATGGCCGTCCCTCCTTCCCCGATATCTCCTGAGTAAGTGAAAATACCCAGGACAGGCTGGGTTAGAGTTGTTCTCGGGCTAACACCAAACAGGCCCGTCATCTCCACGAGTCCAACGTATCCGAATTCCGAATATGGCCCGGTGATTGACCTCATGAGTATACCCCATCAGCACCAGCCCTTCCTGCCTGTTTTCGCCGATGCAGTCACTCAGCACGCCATCCCTGCTATCCCACAGTCTCCCGCACCTCTCCGGCACAATTTCAGGGATGCTTTCGCTATACCCATCCTCCCCTCCTACCCACTACCCGCTGTTCAGCCATTCGTCGAGGGTCCCATCAGCACGCGATTTGGCACAACCGCCGGACGACGAAGCCATTTCCCCCGTAAACCTGTCCACAACTACCATCCCAACAATGTCAGCTTCACCTCACCGGCCTATCACCAGCCCAGCAGCGCCACGGGCCCCCCACACTTCTCCCCGCGTCGCACGATCTTTGTGCAAAACCTCAGCCCAGCAACGAGTGGCCTGGCACTGCGAGACTTCTTCCAGGACGCAGGGGTCGCAATCGAGCAATGCGAGGTGCCGCTGGACACGGAATCTGGACGCTGCAGAGGCTTCGCGCGGGTCACCTTCCGCACGGCCGAGGAAGCCAAACGCATCATCGCCCTCTACAACGGCTGCACCTTCCTGGGGGCCCGGATCCGCGTGAAGATCGACCGGAGCATGCTTCACCACGCATCAAACCCCCCGCTAGATCCCGTCAATGTCCCCAAATCCACCACCAATCCCAGCACAAGGAATTACAACACCCTCCGCCAAGGCCACACGCCATTCAAACCCCCGACGCATACCGCTAAAGACCACCGCCGTGGTCCCACACCGGAAGAAGATATACCACGCAACGAAGCCGCAGCCACAACAACAGCCGCGAGGGACATCTCGCCTTCAGCGTCCCCCTCGTCTTCTCCCCCTTCAACGGCCGCGAAACAGACCGACCGCTGTGGCCCACTGGTCGTCAACGGGTCGGGAACTGGACGCAGAGCGGTGGCGACCTAGTATCGCCCCGTTTGGGCAAGTTCTTTGGTCCTAGCCAGTAACTTATCTCCCAATACGGATTTTGGTCCACGGCTTAGAGGAGAGCCCAAGATGTCTGCTGCATGTAACCTTTTTGTTTTTGTTTTTTGTTGGGGTTCCAGTGTTTGGGTTTTCTGTTATTATCAGGGGGTGCAGGTAGATCAGTATAGGTACCTAGATAGGCAGGGACGGGGGGGGGGGGGGACCTCGAGGCGTTAGGAGTTCGGACTTGGGCTGCTTCTTAGAGATTTTTGTTTTTGGAATTCAGGGGGGTTTTGCGCGATAGAAAAAGACTAATTTATTTAAATCTGTTCATGTCACCCACCCATTGTTGCGAATTTAGATCAACAAACCAAGGAACGCCTTGGATCAAATAGCATTATCCTCTCGTGTCGCTCAAAAATGTGTCATGTCATCTAGTAATTCTAATTCTGGGGGCCAACCCAACCCTGGCTGTCCGCGGCATCGGAAAGTCTTTGAGGAAACACACAAGGATCATATTAGGGTTATCTCGCATGCGATGTGAGATAATAAATTGCTCCCATGTCACCATCATAATCATCATCGTCATCATCAAGAATAAAAACAATTCATCGTTTCATGGTCCCATCATCGTGGGATTATACTCCAAACCAAACCCCAATCCAGTTAACAGTTTCATCAGGAGGCGCGCCTCGTCATCAGTCAATCAGTCAGTCAGTCAATCAATCAGTCAATCAGTTCATGTCAAAAAAAGTCATATCAAATGCGGATCATCAAACGCAAAACACCAAAATCGAAGCGAGAATAGTACAGTAGATACAGGTTAGTATCGATTGAGTAATGGGATGACAACTGCATACGGGAGCAGGGTAACAAACACATGCAGGAGGCAGGGCAACGAGCGATGAATTAGGAAGGCGCGGGAACAGAAAAATGTTATAAGAGAAAAGGATAAAAGTACAGACGGAAAGTAAAGGATTCTTCCCATCGATTCCTTATGCAGGGTTGAAAATGCAAGATTGAGGAAAAACAAACAAGCAAACAAAAATGGTCGTTTCATCTCGTTGGAACTCATGGCAGCAGGTATCATATGTGTTTGGTTAAGGTAGGTTAGGTTAGGTTAAGAGAGGTATCGTATGCTTCTCGGGGAAGGCGGGATAGGAGGGGCGAGAAGAGGGGGTAGCCAATGCATCCAATCTCGAGTCCGTGATAGGGCTCATTCGGGAGCATCTTAAGTTGTGCCTGAATAAGGGCAAGGCAAATGAGCAAAGCGGGCAAGCGCAAGAGCTTCATTTAGCGTGGTTGATTAATTCGGCGTAGAGCGGTTCGGGAATCTTGCGGACCAGCAAGACGGTCAAGGCGATGATCTCCTTGGCGTCGAGAGGAGGAAAGGAGCGGAGGATTTTGTTAGGACTGTCATGTGGGTGATCTGGATTAGCTCGATGGGTCTTATCAGGTAAGGGGGCATAGGGAAATGATGTGTTTCATTGGTTTACGGTGAGTTCTTTTTTCCCGCTCGTGTTGTGGTGTCTCAAGATGTGATGTTATGATGAGGTCATGATCAACAAACATACCTTGGACTCTCGAGAATCATATCTCTCATGCGGATCAATTGCGCAACGATGCATAGAATATTCAGATGTGGCCCGTACGCGAATAGGAAGTCCCAGAGATGCAGAACCTCCGGTAGGGGCGGCGTGCACGCGCACAGGGTCAACACGGAGGGGAATGCATACAACTCGGCTTGCAAGCCCTTGGAGAAGAGGTAGGCTGCTAACTTGGGCTCAACGATCTCCAAACATCGATCGACAAGTCGCAGACCCCGGTGGACGCCATCCATGGCTCCTCGAATGTAGCCCGGACATTCACGGAGGATGAAAGAGTGAAATAATGCGAAAGCCTCCACTTCACTGCGGGCGGCATATAGAAACGGAGCGCAGAGTACATTCATTCCTTGCACGTAAATAGCGGATTCATTTGTGACGCCAGGGCTACCGAAAGCGCTGCTGGTGCTGTTGCTGATCACACTCCCGGGAGTACTTCCAACCGGGGAGGGCTCTTCTGCTATGCTTGGGGGCGTATTGATAAGGAGCTCCATCTCACGCCGACGACCGGTCGAAAGTCGCGGACGGGCGCGACGCTTGCTCTTCGCATCGTGAAGTTTCCACGCAACAGCATTAAGGAGTCGGATCAGACTGGCTTCTGTGACGCGGCGTTTGAAAAGGGGATCGGTGGCTAGGGTGCGGAAAGTATCATTGCGAATCTTAGCGTAGGCGGGGGAACGGCCTCGGTGGATAAGTGACAGGTATTCGTCGGTCGATACGGGCGGCGTATCGAGGAGAACAAGCCAGAGATAAACTCGGTAGGTAGACTAGCAACGCACGACAAAATGATTAGCGGACATGCTGAGTACACGGTTGACTTGCTCTATCAGGTCACCAGGTGATTATCACTCGAACCTACCATGCCATCTGCGTCTGCTTCGACACGCGTCGAGAGGACAAGATAACGCAGCTCCTCTAGTCCTTCTCGGACGTTCCCATTTTGCGGACCGTCGCGCAAGAGCGACTCAAGCAACGACCGCTTGACTCCAAATCCGGACCCGGTCTTTCTACCGGGTCTTCGGTGCGCGGTGAGAATGGGAGGCTCCCGGGAGGAGGCATCACTATTCGAACGTGCACGGCGATGTGTGCTGCGAAGCCGCACGGGGGAATCGAGTTGGGGTCCGGGCGCGGGAAGCTCCTCCGCGCCAGCCGAGAGACGTCCGGATGAGGGAGGCGGAGGTGGATGGGAGGAGAGAATCTGATGGGACTTGATCTTGCGCAAGCCTCGCATAGTCCGGGGTGATGACGGAGACCGTGCCAAAGCAGCGAGAGTCAATTGGGCTTGGGTAGGCTGGGGGGAGGCAGCAGCAGAAGAAGAAGAAGGCGAAAAAGGTGGTACAGAGGATGTAGGACGTGTAGGAGAGAGGGAGGAAGAAGTCGGCGAAAGCGACATGATTAGGGGGGAGAGGGGGGAAAGTCGATCGGGGAGTTCGAGGAGCAGCAGCAGCAGCACAGGAGGAGGGAGAGGAGGATCAGCAAGGACGGTTATTGGAAGCGCAGGCGACACATGAAACCATCTTCCTGGTCAGACTGAACAGACCAGGGAGAGGCTGGGGAAGGTGGAGGGGGAAGGGGGAAGGGGGAGGGGGAGGGGAGAAGAAAGGAAAGAAGTGAAAGAATGCAGGTTCAACTCGAAGTTGAATTTGAAGAGAAGGTGGTGAGTGAATAGTGGTAGTGGTAGTGGTAGAGTGGTAGTGGTGGTGGTGGTGGTGGTGGTGGTGGTGGTGGTGGTGGTGGTGATGTGGAGCTTCCGGGTGTCGTTAGAAAAGAATGCAAGTAATTTTTTTTTTAGTAGGAAGAAGAAGTAGATAGTCAGAAAAGGGAAAGAAAAAAACACCAAATAGCAAAGTTGTTGTACTCAGTAACTTACTCCATAGACTAGACTTCCTGTCAGTCCATCAGTTCAACTTGAATCAGTGATCAGGTTCCATTCTGGACTTGGCGAACTTGATTGGACTTTGGACTAGTCTCGTTATAGTCTCGTTAGTTCTTTAGTTCTTTAGTTTCCTGGCACTACTGCGAGTTAGTTGTTATGGAGTTCAATCCATCCACCACCATTAATCTTGTCCATTGAATCTGAATAGAATATTACAAGCATATCAATTCATTGCACGAGAAGGCTGGCCCTCGCATGCCAACTCTAAATGATCATCTCCTTCGTGCTTTGCCCCCCCCCTTGATTGACAGCTTCTCGTGCCAGCCTGACTCAAGGAAAGAAAACCTAAATTCGGGCCGATGTGGGGACCCTCAAAATCTCCAATTCATCACAATCAAAACAACAATTTCAATTCCTCACTCATCTCCACTCCACACGCAGAATAAATACAAATCAAATCAATAACAATCATACCGTCTACTTTGCAACTGCATGGCTGCCAGAGCCATATTCCAGTTGCAAATCTGATGCTTCGTGTCTCCGTACGCCATGAGTCAAAAAAGAAAAGAGGAAAACAAGAATCACAAAACAAAATCGATCCGTTAGGCATCGCGTCGTGTCGATTGGTTCGTCTCTGTTCCGCCCACAAGCCCACTGACGAATTCTTGATACCGGAAGACCTCCCCACGCTTACCCCCTCCGGTGCTTCGTGCGCCCTTGCCCCCAAATGCCCGACGGCCTGTAAACCCATTCAGCACGTCTCGGATCTCCCGGTCGGTGAGCGGCCGATCTCCATCCTCGGGAGCGGTATGCATCAGAGCGTCGCACAGCTCCTCCACGTCGATCTGCCCGCTGTCATCCTCGTCGAAGGCCGCCAGGGCGTTCAACAGTTCTCGTTGGGCAGATAGCGGGGCGAGCAGTTGTGAAAGCGTATTCAGGAAGGTGGGAAAGTTGATCGTAGATGCCCCTCCAGGCGGGAAGAATTGCGAAAGTGCAGATGCGTCTTGTCCTAATTCAGGCGTGCTTGTCAGCTATGCTGTGATGAACGAAGATGAGGAAGTGCCACTTACCCACGTTCACCAGGACATCAGCCACATCATCCTTGTTGACAAAGCCGTCATTGTCCCGGTCCAGAACTTGGAAGGCCTCGCGGATCTCTCGCAACTGGGCTGGCGAGAGCTGAGCGGCTGCATCCGAAGATGCTGCCATTATATGGGTGGCCTTGGTAGCCATCATCGTTGGGGAGGTGTCTGGGGCGCTGCCCCCCCGCGTTGGCGACAGAGGCACCTCGCGTGCCAAGCGCGATTGAGCGACCGGGCTGCGATCTTGAAAGGGTGGGGAGGAGCCTTCATCCTCATCTGCGACCGTGTATGATTCCTTGAGCTTGCTGGGAGACGTCACCGGCGTGTATCCGCGACCGGGGGAGCTGCCAGGAGTACTGGGTCGCGCTTGCGGAGGTGAGTTGGATGTGGATGGACGGCGGAAGGGGGATGCTCGAGGAGAACCAAAGGATAAGGGTGACGGCCGAAAAGGCGCATTGGAGGTGACCTGGGTCGGTGTCCGATAAGCGGGGTGCTTGAAACCTGGGAGGTTGGGATGAGAATGAACACCTACCATGACGGAGAAATGACGGGCTGGATGAAAGCCAGTCTGGGATGGAAGCGGGAAGGATTATTGAATTAAGGCTGGATACAAAGCGAGTGACAGCTGGACAGAACTTGGAATGTACAGTAGAAATGAAATGCAACTCGAGCTGAGTAACTTAGTGTAGTCCACGGTGATGCAACAATCTGCCCAAAAAGGAAAAGCACCCCAAACAAACAAGGCCCGGCGGTGAGTCGGCCCGGCACCGCTGAGGAGACTTACCGCATCCCAACCACGCTGTTGCCAACTTGCCATAGAGTCGATCGGATCCATTTTTCTTTGGTTTCCCCACGGTGGAGATTAGGCCGTGCATAAGACTACTTGAATAGTGCTTTTTCTCAATCTCGTGGTAGTTCTGTTTGTCATGTATGAGTACGAAGCAGATAATTGTCTAGACCTCTAATGTTCCGTCTTTGCATCCTCTCTCACTATGCCTTGATTACAGTGCCACACAAGAGGCCTCAAAGTCTGTCTATGCTGCAATATTCGAGCGAGTTTCCAGATTAAGTATAAACATTATAGTGGATATATGACACAAAGAAGAGCAGGTGTACAGAGCCTCGACCATGAGTCTCACCAACCGTGTATGAAGTAAGAGTACGAAGAGAAGGGAACCCGAAAAAAGAAGTGTAAATCCTAGCAATCGCTGTCATCACCCGTAACCGCATCCTGAAGATAGAAAGATGAAAGCAAGCACACACATTGGAGCTCAGAAGAAGGAAGAGGGCGAAGTAAGGGAAACCTGTCTAGAGAAGGAGCAAAGAGACGCAAGATGGGAGATAACTCGGCTTGCTTGGTGGCGACCTACAACGCCAGCAGAGTGGCTATTCCTATGCTAAACGTGACAAGGCCCCAGGTGGACCACTGCGGTAACGGAGCAACGAAGCCAGAGCCGGAGCTAACCTTCTCAGACCCGACAGTGATATTGACATTGGCAAAGTTATCCCCACAATCAGTGTTGATAGCCTCAGCAGAAGGTATATAAGAATTGACAAGGGGCTGGCCGTCAACCTCGGCCCAGGTGGCAAATAGAGCCAGAGTAGCCTGAAGACATTTATTGCAGGTTGGCGAGGGGGAGGCGGAGATAGTGCTTCCATAGGCAAGGAAGTAAACATCGTAATCGGCGGAGTTGGTAGTATTACTGATCGCATCCACAAAACAGTAATTCTTGGTCGAAGGTGATTGAAGACATGTAGCACGATAGAGTGGCTCATATGTGATCATGTCGGTATACGCATTGGTGACCAGGGGATTGCCGGCAGAGTAATCCTTGCCGCAAACATCCTCCTTAAGCAATTCGACTGCGAGCGCAGAGAGAATGGACGCGCAATCGGTGACATTCGAGGCACATGCGGTGTCAAGGAGTTCTGAGGTCAGCGTAGCCGATGTGAGAACATGAAAGAAAGAGCTGGAATCACGCAGGAGCATGGAGACGGCATGGCAGGAGGTGATGGTAGCATTTAAAAGGAAAGACTTGAAGAAGTCGGGGCATGTGGTGGTTGTGAAGTTGTTCGAGAGGCTGGTATCGAAAGCCGCTGGAAAAGAGTCCGAATCGGAAGAGGCTCGGGTCAGAAGGTGAGTTTTGTCTTGTTGCGCAATGGCAGAGTCCTCGTCTGCAACGAGAATTGAGAGACCGACGATATCATTGGGGTTGACAGTTACGATATCTCGCCTGGCATGCTGTATTCGTCCGGCAGAATTTCTTCGCAGTAACGTATCATGGAGGGCCACCCCGCCAGCAGACGCGATGCTTGAATCTGGTGCTAATGCCCGAGAACCTGGCGAAACGAGTGGAACAGCTGCTAAGACAGTCGGGATGGTAACGAAACTCCATAAAAGGATTAAGAGAAGTGGCATCAGCCGTGAGCGACCAAGCTGCAGATAAATGCGCCGTTCTGACCATTGGCCCAAGTTAAATTGAAGATCCATATTATATTAGATGAGGAAGCGAGCGATGCAGCCCTAGACGGGCCCCCAGGTTCGGGGAGTGATATTGCAATTGACTGGTGCAAGAACGTGAAATATTATCGATATGAATCAGAGAACTAAGTAAAGAACGTGCGATGGTCATCGAGAAAACATGGTCTTATCCTCTGAGATGGCTGGGCGAGGTTCGAGTATAGAGACGCACTGGGGGGCGCGGAGCAAGGAGGAAGTCAGTGGTTTGCCGGGAAGTATGCAGAGAGCGGCAGGGAGGTGATTTCTTTAAACCATTCTGGTCTTACCCCCGGAGCTGATCTGATGCCCTTGGGAGTGAGCACGATGGCAAAAGCCCGAAGTGAAAGAGAGACAGGGAAAAAATAAAAGGAAAGGATGGGGATGGGTCAAGTGTAGCCAGGGGTGTGTGTGGACTGTGTGCGTGTGGCTGCCGCGACGAGACGAGACGGCGTGCCTGGCATTGAAGCCACCATCACCGGGACGGGTTGAAGGGCTTTTGCAGCGTGCAGATACCGTCTTTCCTGCAGTGAAAGAGTCGGATCCCAAAGAACCAAGAGACAATAGAAGTGTCTGGACCGGTCGAGGGTTATTCTTAGCTGCGGGTCTCATTGGACCGTGCCGAGTCAGTGCGACGGCATGGACTTTAAGGAATGGTCTGACAGAAGATCAAGAGCCGACAACACTACTTTTGAGGATTGAGTATCTCCTTTCCAGTTGAAAAGGGGTTATCCATGAACGGAAGTAAGCATTCATGAACGTGCACCTCATCTTCATCCTGACTTCTGCTGACTGCATGGCTCTTGGGAAGGACGGGGAGGGGGGGAGGGGGCGAAGTCTGCTTGTCTCGCTCGAGTCATCTTCATGAGTGAGGATTTTTCATGACTTCCAATAAAGCACGAGAGAAGGAGACAGCACAGACCGGGCTGCCAAAAGACGAGTATGCAAGGAAGTGGTCATAAGTAATGTCCGTCAGAGCTCGGAGTTCGTTTCCAAGGTTAATGGGAAATGAAGGGGAAAGGGTCGAGGCTAACCTTGAAGATGAAAGGCGGCGGGCAAGATTAGCCGTGGTTGGCACGGGCTACAGGTCGGCCTCAGGAACCAATCGCTGAAGACGGCAATGGGGCTCCGCTCAGTGGTGCTCGCCTATCGCTCGACCCAGTTCCAGAGCGGATCTCGTCCACTGCATCATCCACCTGTGATTGATATATCTCCATCATCGAAACTTGAACCCACCATCCCTTCCCCTCCCCCTCCCTCTACCCCCCCCTCTTCCTCCACCAGTTCCTCCTTCATTTCATCATGGTCGCTGATCTCTTTGTTCCCGAAACACGGGTCCTCGCGGTAGCTAGCCATGTACGTGACTCTCATCTCTCATCTTTTTGCACACAGACCCTCAAATAGTCAGCTGACCTAGCCTGACTAGGTCGTCTACGGGTATGTGTCATAATTTCGTGGGGAATAACGGATGCCTGTCTACCGCATTCATCCCTTCCCCGCATATACAAACGATAACACTATTCACTTCTTCCGACTCAAGGCTAATTGGAAACAGATATGTTGGCAATAAAATGGCCAGTGTGGTCATGCAGCTACTGGGTTGTGATGTTGCCGCGTTGAATACAGTGCACTTCAGTCAGTTGTTACGATATTCATATTGAACCATCCAGGCACAGTATTGACCACCTTACCAGGCAACCACACGGGCTACAGGCAATTCAAGGGGACAAGAGCAACGGCTGAAGAGATTACCGCGCTTTACGAGGGCCTGACCCAAAGCCACCTCACTGACTTCGATGTGATGCTCTCTGGCTACGCCCCCAGCGCTGCCGCAGTGGAGGCTGTCGGGGCTATCGGGATGGATCTTCAGCGCAAAGCAGAGAAAAGCCCAGGTTCATTCTTTTGGGGTGCGCTAGCTCATTGATTTACCTTGACGGAATCAACTAATCGTTCGCAGTCCTGGATCCGGTCATGGGCGATCAAGGCCGACTCTACGTTAACAACGATGTCGTCCCCGCTTACAAGGAGATGATTCATCACGCAGACTTGATCCTGCCGAATCAATTCGAAGCCGAGTGAGACTTCTCTCTGCCCAGCTCCTTGATCCGAGCAGCCACCTAATGTTCATGGATAGGGTCCTATCCGGAGTCAAAATCACCTCTCTCAGCACCCTCGCAGAAGCCATCACCGCTATTCACGCCACCTACAAGGTTCCCCACGTTATCATCACATCCGTTCAGATCTCCAACCTCTCAGACTCATCGTCCGCATCATCCACTGCGTCTTTCGCAAACACGCTAACTGTGATCGGTTCCACCACTCGCTCTGATGGCTCCCCCCGTCTTTTCCGCGTGGACGTTCCTGCACTCGACTGTTATTTCAGCGGGACTGGGGACATGTTCGCAGCCCTGACGGTGGCTCGGCTCCGGGAGGCCGTCTTTGCCGCCGACCCTGCCCTCCGCACCACCAAATCCTGGGTCTCCCCCGATGACGTCCCCGCCACGGCATTACCATTGGCACAATCCACCGTCAAGGTCCTAGCCAGCATGCACTGTATCCTCGAGAAAACCATGGAAGCGCGTAACGCAGAGCTCCAAGCAGAAGTCGTCTCCAACGGGGACGTGCTTAATGAAGAAGAAAGGAAGAAACAAGAGCACCTGCGCGAGAGCAAAGCCGCAGAGGTGCGAGTAGTGCGACACGTCCAATTCCTGCGCGAGCCGACGGTGGAATTCCCGGCGCAGGAATGGAGCAAAGACGATCTGCCGGCACAATTCCGGTGAAAGCTTTTTTTGTAAATTCATGGGGTCTACATAGATCGAGCATAGATGTTGTTTAGCATGGGCAGGGCTTGGCTTTCGAGGTCTATAGACGATAGACTTTCATTCAAGGATTAGATGGTAAGGAAAGTATGAGTTATAGAACGTGAACTGTATGATGGCAGTGTTTTAAGTTTATATTTATTTGATGAGATATACGCAATTGACACGGTCTAATTATTTAATGCAAAAACCTCTCCAAGCGGTTTGCTTCTCTGCTTCTGCCCCAAGTTTTCCAGGCATATATAGTAAGATCTTTTTGATCTTCCCAAATCATCATCATCACATCAATTCATATCAACAATATTTTTCAGTTGGTACCAGTGCTACCGAAACCACCAGCTCCACGAACACTCTCCTCCAACTTCTCCACGACCGTCACTTCAGGCGTGTAGATCTGGCACAGAAAAGAAGCGCACGCGTTAGCAAAATTTCCTCAAGAATACCCTGTCCCTCCCAAGGGTAAAAAAAAGGGGGGGGGGGGGGGTTGACTCACCCGCTCCAAAACCAACTGCGCCACACGATCCCCCTCCTTGATCTCGAAGTCCACATCGGAGAAGTTGAACAACAACACCTTGACCTCGCCGCGGTAGTCGGCATCGATGACGCCCGCGCCGGTGTCGATGAAGTGCTTCGAGGCGAGACCACTGCGGGGCGCGATGCGGCCGTCTAAGGGAGAAAAGTCTGTGTGAGTTCTGTGTTTGCGGAACGGATTATGGAGAGTGGGGGGTTCTCCCTCTGCTCGACTTGAGCTAGATCCGGCGGTGGGTTACACGTACAGGTTCCCTCGGGCACGGCGATGGCGATTCCCGTGTCGACGAGGGCCTTGCCCTTGGAGGGGATGACGGTGTCCTTGGCGCTGTAGAGATCGTAGCCGGCGGCGAAGGCGGAGCCGCGAGTCGGGGCGCGACCCGAGGGGGTGAGCTTCTGGACGAGGAGGGCGGGGAGAGGGTTAGCGGTGGAGCCCATGTTGATGGATGTTGGCTGGGGTTGTTGTTCTGCGGTGGTGGTGTTGGGCTTTGTGCGTTTGGCGAGGGGAGAGGAGGGCGCGGAGGGAGGTTCGTGGGCCGCGGCGGTTGTGTTGTTGGTGGTTTCGGCGGGGGGAGGAGGGGTGGTCTCCTTGGTCATTATTTTGTGAATTGGGTCGAGGGATTGTGGGAATGAGGTTGAGAAGAGATGCGTAAGAAATACTTCGCTTCTTCTATATCTTCTGTGGGGAGGAAGAGGGGAAGGAAGAAGAATTGCGGTGTGTCGAGGCGGACGCCGAAATGCGAGATTGAGGAGAGCTTTCATGGTGGGACGCGTCTGGCGGTCAAAACGCGACGGGCGCGTTAAGTGGTTGTGCTGCGTGCATTTGCTCTGGCTGGCTGCTGGGTCAGTTTGCAGTGTTTGATCTGTATGACTAAGAACAGGGTACTAATTACATTAGTTCCCGCGGCTGTATTCCCCCCCCCCCCCCCCCCCAAAATGTACCAGCCGACGCCCCGCAAATTAACCCCTATGGAATGTGGTGCTTAGCCTCGGTTGAGCCTGTCGTGTACCTGTGCCTTATTAACCACCTTTGACTGCCCGCCCTTCCAACCATGATACACGTTTCTAGCTTACAGCAACCCCTTGTCTTGAACTACAGAGGCATAAAAGCGAGGTGAACATACCGGCTATCGCAATCTCATTATCTGAATAACTCGTCGCGCCATGGCTGGAGCCGTGCGCCAACAGATTGATGTTCCCTCCTTGGAACGCTACCTCGATCAGAATGTCCCAGAGATTAAGACACCGGTAGATGTGAAGCAGGTAGCTCATCTCTTGACTAACATTCAATCTTGGGCCATCAAGCAGATTACTAATCTCGACATCAGTTCGGTTTCGGACAATCAAATCCGACTTACCAGCTCACAACCGCCGACGGCAGCAAGTATGTCTTGCGGAAAAAGCCGCCAGGCAAGCTGCTCTCGAAGACGGCGCACAAAGTCGAGCGTGAATACAAGATCATTCATGCTCTGGAGCATACAGATGTGCCTGTGCCCAAGGCATACTGTCTCTGTGAAGATAGCGATGTGATCGGCACGCCTTTCTACATCATGGAGTTCCTTGATGGCCGCCACTTTACTGACCCTGCTATGCCCGGCGTCGACCCTGCCGAAAGGTCTGCACTGTATGTAATTGCCTTGTTGGTTGTCGGTTTGAACTCTGCAGGGTTCCTCTCATTTGGCAAAGATGACCCTCGAGCTAAAATTGATACAGATGGCAGGATGCGGTTCGGACCCTAGCCAAATTCCACCGAGTCGTTCCCAAGCTGGTTGGTCTGGAACGCTTCGGAAAACCGTCGGGCTACTACGATCGTCAGATTGCCACATTCACCGCAGTATCTCGCGCTCAGGCCCAAGCGGTGGATGTGGAGACCAAGGAACCGGTCGGCGAGCTGCCTCATTTCATGGACATGGTGCGGTTCTTCTCCGATAAGGCCACCCAGCCTCAGGATCGGGGCACGCTCGTGCACGGCGATTATAAGATTGATAATATGATTTTCCATAAATCCGAGCCTCGTGTCATCGGCATCCTGGATTGGGAGATGGCCACGGTGGGTCATCCGCTGTCAGACCTCTGTAATCTGACTAGCCCATACTTCTTGGAAGGAACGGATCATAAGACAGACCAGTTCCAGCCCAACGCGGTCCCTGGCTTGCCCACACGAGCCGACTGTATCCAATGGTACCAAGAGGTCTCTGGCTATGACCCCACGCCTGACATCCCATGGGGGGATGCATTCTTCTCCTGGCGAAGTTCGGTCATCATGCAGGGTATCAAGGCGCGGTTTGCTCTTCGGCAGGCCAGTAGTGCTCGCGCGGTGGAGTATGCCAGGAACACCAATCCATTTGCGCTGAAGGCGTGGGAGCGAGTCAAACAGGTGCAAGAACAACTGGGGCAACGGGCCAAACTTTGAAACTATCAATTGCGGCCGTATGACTGTCTCCGAACGCTACTTTTGAGGAAATGAAGGAAGGGAGGAAGGACGAAGAAGAGGTGCATCATTATAAACCGATATACGGTGGAACTATGTCCCTATGTAATACACGAACTTCAAATCCATGTCGGAGAACTCATCAAGTAAGGTGTCTCGCCAGATCGAGGGTCTAGTACATGGCCTGGAACTCGCCGGTCTCGTTGAGTTCGAGACAGAACAACGAATTCACAAAGAAGGATGAACGAACTCGTATGGTATGAGTGTGCACGCTTAGAAGAGCATAAACAAAAGAAAGCTAACAACGATGTCAGTGCGTCAGTCAGACTGCAAGCCAGTGCCAACGAACAGGGATGAGCAGCAGTAGTTTGAAAGTGCACGGTCCGAACTTATTTTTTTTTTCCCTTTTTGTTTCAGTTTATTTTCTCCTTATAGGGGAAAATAAACTAACCCTCCGAGGTCCGTCGACGGGCTAGTCAATTAGTTGAGTTGGATTAGTCTAACTGTAGGAAGTCGGGTATCTAATAGGAAGTAAGCCAGAGAGTGTTAGGTTCCAGTTGGAAGCGGATGACGCCGAAGTCCCTCGTATATGCGCTTAGCAAGGAACAAACCCGGGGCCAGCACAAGTGTACATCTACACTGCGCACGCAGTCCACGCAGCACAGTACATACATACAGTAGTAAGCCTTTGCGAATTCCGAAGAGTCAGCACAATCCGGCACCAACGCATTTCTCCCCGGTTGAGGCAATCAATTGGGTGCGGCTCCCCCTTGGCCCCCGGCTCCTGGGCTAAGTACATGTACCTAGGTACTCTTAGCGGTCTGAGTACGCCCTGTAAGCCTCAGCTTTGGTCCCGCGCCCTTTGCTTCTTCCCAGCCTCAAAGGAAGTGTCGGAAATATGTGAAACTACGAGTACTACTACTGACTTTTCAGTATCGCAGAAAATGCAGGGTTTCTACAGCGCAATCGTAGTTAACACCGCGTTCAGCACTATAACAAGTATGTATTGCGTCGCTTGGCATTGTGGCCTCTGGCTCCGGTAGGAGCTGCCGCTCCCTCAGGCTACGTACTGTCCAAGACCTTTCGCTCATTCTTTCCTTCTCGCAGCGTGGTCCAAGCTCGGGGAGGACCTCGGCAGGATTCCCATCCCTAACAGATGTCAGTGGCTAAAAGTAAGAAACGGCAGGGCGCAACTCCAGTCAACTAGACCACTTGGTCCACAGACCTCACTGTAGCTGCATAATAAGTACGGAAGCATTGGACTTGACCATCCGCGTTCTTCCCCGATGTGATTCTCCTAGGAGAAAGCACACCACACAAGAACACCTCACAGGAGATTATGAAAGCAAGGAGAGAGAGCCAGGGTAAAAGTAAGCAGATCTGACATACATACATATTGGGTCGTAGCGTCGCTTTAGGGATGGGAACTATGCATTCTTACTTAACGCCGTTTGGAACCAAACCCCTCTCTACTATGCTCTATGTAAGAACTAAGCATGTAAGAGTAAAGTTAGCACCTCGGATTCCCACCCACTGCCCCTCGGTCTGAAGACTCGAAGTCATTTGGGTCCAGAGACTTGGGAATTCGGGTTTCCGGGTCTAAACCATACACAGACATTCGGTGTTCCGCCTCAGCGACGAGAACCTCAGGCATGAATGAACATGCCTGCCGCGACTTTCGCTTTTTGCTGTTTACGGTGATTAAGGACTGTGCTAGAGTACTAGTAGGGAAGTAAGTACTACGACAGGATAGGCATCAGCTTCTTCCCGAAGGATTCGGGAAGTCTAAATCTTAGGGCAAGGGAAGGAAGTTGTCCGAATGAAAATCTGGCCTACGTACGGAGACAGTAGTAGTATCCAAAGCTGTTTGATTAGGTGATTACTTAACGAGTTTACTCCATAACACCGTGAGTAAACACGGGATCTCATTCCTTTGACTAGCTTGGCTAGGTTCAAGTTAGCTAATTTTTAGTAGCCGGATAGTATATTAAATGAGGTTCAACCGAGCCGTATATAATTTTCTTCCTTGGTGGGGAGGGAAAAGCGGGAGAAAGAAATAAAAAAAGATGGCAATTCGCCCGCCTTGGATCGAACATTCCCCCTCAAATGCCTTAACTTTTCTGGCACCCTTCTTGCCGTCTTGGTGTCGATCAGATTGGGTGATGCAGACGAAAGAAGGGGCTGGGGGGGGGGGGGGGGATCGAGGCGTGAAAGTGGCACATGGATGATGGTACAGTAAACGGTGGGGCCGCCCTCGGTGTGTAATGTTTGATGCTGCAGTGATGCGGGCAGTTATCAAGATTCATGAAGGAAAGAGTATCATTGATTGGAAGTAGGGTAATTCGAACGCTTTTTGTTGCGTGTGCGAATATCTTTTTTTTTTTTTTGGGTTTGTGTGCTGCTTACTCTGCACTGTAATAGTAATGATTTTAAGCAGGGTAAGTTTATGGGCCACCCACCCACACACACACACACACACACATAGTAGCCGGGGATTATAAGTACCGTCGACGATCCATCCGCGAATTGGTGAACTGAACCGTCAGTTTGCTTCGGCGCGGGCCGCCTCTAGTCCCTATCCGGTCGCTTCTATCGGATGACATGTCGCATTGCACGACCTTCTTCTCGTCCTTGTTGTGCGGGTGGTTGTGTGGTTTCTTACTTTTCTCTGGATTCGACCTACCGGTACTCTTCTTCTTGCGGATAGTGGAAGGGGAGTTGGGAGGGGGATGTCCAGGTCCCTTCAATCGGGCTATTTCTTTGCTTCTTCTTCCCTTGTTCTCGACGGAGACAACTTGTTTTCTCGCGGTTTCCGTCGTGCAGAGTAACCCATCTGGACTGGATCTGTTACTTCCTCAACAGTCGTGACTCGAGTACGATAGCTTTGACCCAGGGGATTGGCTGTCTAACTTGACACGATGAAGAGATTTTTGTAACTCGTAGCTTTTGGGAGGTGGTACTCGGATGTGAGTACCTAGTAGTAAGTTAGTCTTACAGTGCGATGGTGGTCGAGGCTCCTGACTGGGGCAGCTGGGCTGCCTGCAGTGGGCACGATGGTTGTCCAGGGCAGAAGAAGGGTGCTGCCGTAAGCACCCCAAGGAACCAATGGTGGCCATCATTACATTCATGGGGTGCGGTACTTTTTCTTTCTCCGACGTAGCCTCCTGCTGTGCTGGCAGATGGTCGGTACTGTACATCCATGAAGTACAGTATAGTACCTCCATATCGGGGACGGGAAGAACAGGCTAAATCAATTAAACAATTGCCTCCAAGTACGGAGTACTACGCAGTAACTTACCAGCTTTCATCACACTTGGAGAACCTTCAGCCCTCACCAAAGAACAATGTCGTCATATAAAGTGGGTTCCTAGAAGTTAGTGGATGTGTGGTGTGTGCTATCTTGCCAACCCTGCAGGTGAGAATGGACCTCCGGCACAGCGATCTGCCTTCTTCAGCTGCTGGTCGCTGAAGTCGAACCCCGCTGGCAAGCAGTACGATTAGTGCTGTAGCATTAGGCTCTAGCACCGTAGCAGTAGCCGCAACAGCAGCCCTCATTACTTCCATGGGTTCGTTTCTTTCTTGCCCGTTGTGAAACGAGCATCGATCATTTGGTGCACTGACGACGAAGTGGGGAGGGGGGAAGGGGGAAGGGAGGGGCGCGAGGAAAGAAGGAAAAGCGCGTGGGGCCGGGGCTGGGCTACGACCCGATCATCTGCAGAGTGACAGTTGAAAAAGTCTCACCAGACAATTACTCCGGGTCTTAGCCCACGGAAGAGCTTGCGAAGGGAAGGGCAAGAGCAAAACAATCATGAGTATTTACCCATAGTGCAACAATCTAACTCAAACCTTTTGAATAATCATTTCCTGTACTCCGTACAGCACAATATACCCTACCCTGTCAAGCCAGGAGACTTCACCACCTGGCACTGCGCTCCAAAGACCTGCCTAATTGGGGATAGAGGATTGGCTGCACATCAGATCAGGATTGGATGCGCACAAGGGGGGAGGGAGGGACCGATAGGCATCAAGCATTTTTCTTGTCCTGCTTTACATATTTGACTCTCTTGGTGTTGCTTTTTTTTTTCCCATCTCTCATCTTCTTGTCCCATGCTTATCCGGAATTGAACTCCAGACAGCCAAGCGTAGAATGGATAATCAGGTCTCTCGTTGAGCCGGGAGAGTAAAAATTGTCTTAAGAATGTCTCTAGTCCGAAGTTCTTTATTGGTTATACTACGGTAGCTACCTTAACTAACGTCCGTCTCAAGAACCATTCCTACATGGGTTAGTTGAAGGTCGTGGTGTAGATAACCGTTTCCCGCCCAACCCCTCATAGACCCATTCCGATTCATGGTTCTGGGATTCGACGGGTCGAAACCAATGCCGAAGAGGTCAAGTCTGTAATCACAAACCATCCAGAATACGAGTGCAATATTCTAGCAACAATATTGTTGTTGTTGTTGTTGTTGTTGTTGTTGTTGTTGTTGTTGTTGTTGTTATTGTGATTGTTGCTGTTGGTATTGTAGTTGTTATTGTTGTCGGTGACAGTATTGTTGATCATGCTGATGATGAAATGGCCGTGCGATGTAACTGGGAAGAACCGGAATAAACAGGGAGTGGTCGAAGTGGGACACAACAAAGCTGACCTGATCTGACTGACTTTTTGTTCCTATTCTTTCCTTTCTTCCCCTCCCCTCCCATTCCTCTTTGTACTCAGGACCATGTATCCTCAATCCTGCCTGCGGCTACTGGTTAGGTTCGATAAGATGGGGCCTTCGGAATCGGCACAGCTCGTTAGTGCCTATTCGAAACTACTGGGCCTCAGTCAATCTATTTACTACCTAGTCAATAATCAGTCATGTCCGTACGGAAATCAACAGTCAGACTGCGATTAGATTTTGGCAATTATAGTGGTCGAGAGTTGTTGCATCATTCTTCTTCTTCTTCTTCTTCTTCTTCTTCTTCTTCTTCTTCGAGATTCCTCGTTCGTTCTAAATGTGACCTGTTCGCAAGTGCGGTCGCTGCTGCTGCTGTTTGCTTCTCAATTCCTGGTTCTGATGGATGCTGCCTGCCTCGGGGAATCTTTCTCTCATAACTGGTCATGAGAATCCCTGTGCATAATGAAGGACTCAATGGGTGAATGAATACCTAAAAAGCTCTCCCGTGCCGTCTGTGTTACCGAGCCAGAAGGATTCTGTCCAGCAAAGCGAAGTGGAGGTTTGGGAACTGACTGAGATTCGTTCCGAGGCGGTCAGCCATCAAACGACTGCACGGGCAGCAGCCTTGTCGCCTGAGGTATGCTACCCAGTACGACTGTTGGCTTGAAATGGATAGACGATCATTCGAAAACTGAAGGAAAAAAAATAAACGAGTAAATCATGATGCACCTACGGCTATAGAGAACTGAGACATTGAGAAACGGAAGCAGAAAGCTCTGCCGATCGATCGAGAATCCCCTCGATTTGAGACGATCGCCCTGCGTGGAAGAAGTAACCATGAAGACCACCACCACCACCACCACATCAGCAGCTGCTGCTGGCTTCAGCCCAGATGAAGGGTGGCGGCGGCAAGCCAAACGCACTTTCCCCCTCGCCGCCAAGTTCTACGACGGTTCTGTGCAGATGAACAATTCAGCCTCTTCACCTGTGCCCGCGATTGACTGCCAATCATTGACTGCCATGCAGAGAGCCTCATATGGGTGGAGCCTCTTTTCGGTTTAGGCTGGCTGGGTCAGCCTCGTGGACGTGGCATTATTCCTTCTTCCTTTTTCTTCTTCTTGTTCTTCGGTGCTCGCCTTGGTCACAAAGGAGGGGACCCGAAGGAAGGAATGATATTCGAGAGTTGAACATCAATTTCTCTCGCAGATCTCCAATGTGATACACTTCTTTCTTGTGCGTAAGGTTCATTCCAAGTAGGAGTCCAGTCCACAATACCAGCAGATGTCAATAGTAGGGTCTCCTCTTTCCCGGCGATTGTCAGCTTCTCAGTCGTGGGGAGACTCACCCCACTTACCTCTCTGTTTGCCTGCTGCAGTGGCGCGTCTGGGAGTCAGCTTTCAGTCACTCCCTCAACGCTTCTTCAGGGCCTCCTTCCTCTTCTCCCCTTTTGTTTTGACGCAGGTGGAGCTTCATTTGCGAAACTGGGACAACCCCCGGAAAGATTGATCATTGTGATTGTGATGATTCTCATGACTGGCAGTCAAACTTTGTTGCGCGCGCGCACGCACGCACCATGTTATTCAATGGGAATGCTAGATAGAGAGAGAAAGGGGACTCGGGATCAGGCCAGCCAGCCAGCCCAGCCAGCCCAGCCAGGCAGACAAATACAATAACTCGTAGTTGGGGAGGGGATACCACAATACGAGAGAAAAAGAAAAGGAGGGAGGACAGACGGGCTAGCTAACTTACTTATCACTCACTAAGATACTTATTGTTATTGATATACTACTGTATTTCTGTCCACCTTATGGTCATAGCTGATTGATGAATGTTGATGTTGTGATGTTGTGGTGGTGGCTTTTGGCAGGACTAGATGCTACTAGTGGATTCCGTACGTAGAAGCAAGAAACTTGTCCTGTCGTTTGTCTCTTTTGTTATTTCTCCACCCCGTGTCTTTTTGCCAGGCCGGGCTGGGTGTGGATCGCCTTTCAGTCAGCGGCTTTTCCTACGGTTCCTTCTCCTCCTCAATCCCACCCCGAGTACGGAGTACTGTACCACGGCTTGAACGGCCTCGACTTTTGAACTGAGTTGAGGTAAGTTAAGGTAGTCAGTCAGTCAGTCAGTCAGTCAAATACTAGACTAACTAGACTACTCCGTACCTAACAATTAACTCTCCGTCTCCGTGTCCCATTATTCCATTCCATCTCATCCCAGCCCATCCTGTCCCTCATCTCCTTACCCCATTCCATCCCATCCACTCACCATCTCTTCTCGGCCATCCATCCATTCACCCGTTATTGTGTGGGTTTTCTTCTTCCACTTCTGCTTCTTTACTCCTTCTTCGCCTTGTGCCCTTTCTTGCTTCTTTCTCTTCTGCTTCTAACCGGATCCTTCCTTTCGGTTCTGCCGTTTCCACGCTGCGATTGCTGCTTTTGCGCTCTTGACCGCTCCGGCCGTACCCTGAACCTTTTTTCTTATTCTATCTATCCTATTTTATTTTATTTTTCTCTGCTGGTTTTTTTTTTTTCCCTTTCCCCCTTTCCTTTTTCATCTTCATTTACCGTATTTCATTTTTATTTTTATTTTTCCAATTCTCACCTGCCAAGCGCGTCATAATCCCGCTGGCTCGAACTATCAGCTCTATCGGCCACTATTCTATCGTGTCTGGATTACTGCCGGCCACCACTATTCTGACTTAATTACCTTTACCTTTGTGCTTCTTCGCTTTTGTTGATTTTCTACGTTCATCTAGTCCTGATTTTCATTCCTCTTCTGCTCCTCTTCCTCTTCTAGCTGCTGCCATTGCTTATGATCACTGCAACTACAACCACAATTATAACGGTTACTGCTATCACCACGAGTCCCGCCGTTACCGTCGCTTACACCTGGCACCGTTAGACGATGATTTTCTCCTCATGACCTGATGCTCGCTTACTTGCACCTACTCCTCCTCCTCCTCTTCTTCTTCCACCTTTCATCAGACCAGAGTGACATCGTGACCTTTTCTCATCGTCATCCCCCGCTTTTGCTTTACTGAACCAAAACGACCGTCTCTCGGGTTGTGAGACGATTCGGGCTCTTTCCAAAAGTCCACTTCCACGGCTCCTAAATTCTTGAGCGGAAGATCGTTTGATCTATGCGCCCAGTGCAGCGCAGGCTTCTTATTTCGGAGTGGATTTCGACGTGCGGTTGATTGACTTCCGCTTGAGCCTCATCGCTTGGTTCCTGAGGCTACCCGACTTGGGCTCTGTGACAGCAGCAGGTAAGCAAAATACTTGGCCGTTTTCTCCTCTTTGTCCTGCTCGTCCCACCATCCTCTATCACACAGCCAACAGAGAGAGGAAACCACACAATTCTTATTTTCCCAGAAAAAGAAAGTGAGAGAACTCGCTGTCATGTGAATCCAAACATTCCTCCCTTTCTATATCACTGGCTTCCACTCTGGTCCTCTTCTCTCTTCTTGCTCTCTCCGTCTCTCAACTGGCTTTGCTCGATCTGCACCCCACATCCATCGCAACGGGTCCAAATGTGGTGTTCTCCCGAAGTGCTACAGATCGGATCTTGAATCATTGGTCCGATCCTCGCATGTTTCTTCTTCAATGACTTTGCCGTCTATCTCCATCTCATTCCTCTTTCTTATCCGAACCATGCTCGGTTTCTGGCTCCAAAGGATAGCTACCGTAGATCGCTTGCCTCATCTTTCTTGTCAGCTGCATCTTTCGTGTCCTACACGCCATCTTGCTAGGGCCTTACCCGCGCACATACTAATCAGATGACAGTGCATCTAAGCCCCACAACGCGACTCGTCTGCTGTGCTCGCGGGAGAGGTTAAAGACCTGATCCATTGCCGCCAGCGTGAGCTTGCTTTGCTTTACGCGATACAAGGCACCAGAAGAAATATCGACAGACAATAGGCTAGCGCACCTGATGCGCCTCAAACCACTGCCTTCATGACAGAATCATACGATCCAGATGAAATCCCCGGTTCCCCCGGGCTGAAGGCCACCCAGGTTGATTACTCACTCAAGGATTCGCCTCCACCCTTTGGGGAACCGCCGCCTGAGGGAGACGTTGTTAAACCTCCTGTGGACGACGTGGCACCGTTTTCGGGCAGTTCCCGTAAGCGCCTGCCGGAATCTCCCAAGCCCAGAACAATCGAGGGCAACTCGGTGCTGATCAGACATCTAGAGCCTAATCGACCTGATATAGCCAATTTCGAATATCAACATGGCTTCACTTATGAGCCGGTAACTGATGAATCCTTTGAAAAGCCTACTAAATTAAGGTCTAAACTGGACAATGCTTTGCTGCCAGAGCCATGCAAACCCACGGAGACAGACAGCTTGAAAGCTGCAGCCACAGCCAAACAAGCACTTGACCTGGTATCTTTAGATATCAAGGAAGATCCTAGGGAGAATGCCCAGTTCGGATTGACGCCAAAAGAACCCATTCATTCCCCGGAGCAGTCGTCTCCTAAGCAGGAGCAACAGCACACGCCTCCCAATAATATCTCATCACTACTATCGGATCCTCCGCCACGACAGGAAAGGAAGCTGTCTGACCCCGACTCCCGCTTGAGCAAACTACTTCTCGTCAACCCTTCGACATCTCCAGGCCAGGTTCTACCAGCGCTTCACTCTTCATCAACCGGGAATTCTGTTGATCATAGCCTCCCTTCCCTCCAAACTGCATTAGCGGCAGTCACGGATGTACCGCCAAATCCCGCCGTGCGCATCAATGGCTCATCTTCGTATACCCTGCCTCCAGTACAAGCTTCCTCTCCAGTCTCAAGGACTGACTCTCTCTGGGATCACCAGCGCATGGGGCAGTTTGGGCCACACCCCCAGGTTCCGCCCAGCCCATATTCACATCTATCCCCTGCGAGCTCGAAGGAAATGTCGACCATGCCGTCTCCTGCTTCACAATCACCGTACTGGAGGATCAAAGAAATACCTTATCTGACCTCACCATATGAGGTGGCTTCCTCCACGGTCAAGAGTCCCGCGACAGGTTATCCGACCCCGACGGATCAGACACCTACAGGGTCCTGTGACCGATCATTCAACCCATCTGCGCAGGTTAATGGGCCTGTACCAGCTGGGACATATAAATGTCGTCATCCTGGGTGCACGGCACCTCCATTCCAGACTCAATATCTACTAAAGTAAGCATCTGTATGACCCCGTTCGACTTGAGACCACAAACTCAACGGCTCCATAGTTCTCATGCGAACGTTCACTCCCAAGACCGTCCGCATTTTTGCCCCATAGAAGGCTGTCCTCGTGGACCAGGGGGCAAGGGCTTTAAAAGGAAGAACGAGATGATTCGTCATGGTCTCGTCCACAATTCTCCCGGTTATGTCTGCCCTTTTTGTCCAGATCAACAGCATAAGTATCCTCGACCGGACAATCTCCAACGGTAAGGTCTTGATCTACCAAGAGTCAATGTGATCGCGCAACTCACACAATCTAAACAGACATGTCCGGGTCCATCATGTCGATAAGAATAAGGATGATCCGGCTCTCAGGCAGGTCCTGGCCCAGAGACCGGAAGGTAGCAACCGCGGTCGGCGCCGCCGCACCAACGCTCAATGAGCGATCTCCTCGCGATGGTCGTGAGGACCCCCCTTCCCATTAGTGCAGATTTATTGTTCAGATGATATTGCATTAGCGACAGCGCCCGTGTTGATTCAGTCCTCGGGAAGGTGGCTTTCTCGAACATGATCCTGATGTTGACGAGTCATGCTGGGAATCACGCAGCCACTCTTGCCCACCGCCCGCCACCCGATTCCCCAATTGTCGTGTATACCGCACATGCATCATATGAGCTCGTCCCGTCTTCTTGATACTCTTCTTTCAGTGATACCAGATTTTCTTAGAGTTACCCTTGACTCTCTACCGCCCATTGTTCTGCGCGACTTGTTCCATGCCATTCGCTCCATTTCTTACCTTGCATATACTCTTTAGCCTCGTTTGTTGCTGAATACCTCGGCGAATTATGGTTCTTTTGTACAAGATTTGACCTCATTGGCGTTCTTCGGGAAAGCTCGCTGATACCTTTTTGACTCTTTCTTTTTCACGATTCCTCTGCTGTTCCCAATATTCCCTTTGCGCCTTCCACAACACCTCCTAGTCTTCGTCGTAAAAATATTCCCCACATATACATATAGGAGCTCTGGCGTCGATCAATGTTTCCATAAGCGACATCCTTCAATCTATTGAATTCTATCTTAACGAGTAGTATTGCAGAACAGAAGGTCCAAAAGGGGGGTCCGAAACGTCGTTGGTCTGGATTTTCTGTATTGCTGTCTCTTTTCTCTCTTGGTACTTGCTCCAAATATCCCCATTTTTGCATTTTCGGAGATTTGCGCAGCTAGCCAGCTAGCCTCAGCATGGAAGAAGGAAAAACAAAAACCTTGTATCAAAAGATGACGTTCCAGAAGAAGAAGAGAAGAAAAGCAAAAGGCAGGGGGCAGGGGACAGCCCACAGAAGGGAGAAAAAATCCAGCAAGATGTGATGTGTAGAGGTTCTATGGGTATGGTAGACATAACAGTGAGTAGTCGAAGGCATGATAGCGCAGCTGGGTAGAGTACAAGCGGCCAATTGTTTTCAGTCCCACTCACTGGCCAGCAGTGAGTTTTAGTTGTGTTGAATAGGGTGGTGGTGAGGACAACGAAGCCGGTATGGTTGTCTTTGGGTGGATACGTTATAGAAGGGTGATGGGAGCGGGGGAAGGTATCATCAAGTTTGACGAGTCTGCGCTGCGCACTGGCGATGCAGTGAGTAGAGCTGCTCGTGCGTGGAGTTCAATTGTCGGTTTTCTGAGTATGTTGTACGGTAGTGATGTGCGGGCGTTGTTGGTCTTGTTACAACAGGAAGAGAAGATATTGTTGTTGCGATGATGATGATGATGATGATGATGATGATGATGATGATGATGATGATGATGATGATGATGATGATGATGATGACGATGGCGACGGCGACGGCGAGAATACCTGTCAGCCCACACACCATCTTCTTGTGAAGGAGGGTGAGACAAGGGAGGGGGTGGAGTAGACTTGATTACTGGGGGGGGGTAAGCCAAGTCCTGCAAGCAAGCCAGCCAGAAACCGGAACCACACGTCTTCCTTCCCCTTCGGTCATAGTCACGGGATGAGGCTGAAAAGAAAGCGTTCCACTTTTCGTCAGCTGGGGGGTACACACCCTCACTACATACTTTGTATGTAATCATGTTTGTACGTCGCTGACTGGCTCCATTGCAGCATATTCGGACCCCTCCCCTTTCCCCCTCTGAAAAGTGTTTATCCCCTGGGGGCGAGAAAGTGCATTTTGTTCCGGAAGTTGGAGCGAAAGGGGAAACTGCCCCGCCCCCTTCGTTGAGGTATGACGACTGCAAAAGAAACAGGAGACATAGGGAGAGAGAATTCTTTCAAATGTCTCGCCTCTTATGGATCCTTCTCACATGATCCTTCATGTTATCCATTCGGCTGAACACCCGACGACACCCTTCCCATTCACATGGGATCTCGGGGTTATGTTTCGCTTCGTGTCGATCTCGGTCCTTCTTGCTGGAAAATCCACCCCGCACGGCCTGTGGACAACCCTCGTAGCGGCAGAACAGGTGCTTGCGGTGTCGGTTGTAGTGTTTGCGGAGGTCGCAGCCACGACGGAAGAGGGCTTGTGAAGAGCACCCTGGGTAGGCACAGCGCCATGTTCCATCGGGGTTGGGGACACCATAGTTCGTCAAATCTCGATGAACGTGGTGGTGATTGTGAGAGTGTTGGGAGCGTGGTGGCGATGATGAAGAGGAGCATGGAATCGCAGCGGTGACGTTCTCATCTGTGAAGTGGTGGGGCTGTGTTGGGGGTTGTGATGGGGGCTCATCGAGGTCGAAGTCCAGGTCGAGATCGAGATCGAGGTCGAGGTCGAAGTCGCCCGTTGAAGTGGAGATGGGGGTGAGTTGCTGTTGAGGTAGTGCTGGCTGGTGCTGATGGGGCGATGTGAGGTGATAGTCCGCTGTTGTGTGTGGTTCTGGGGTCGGTGTATGTGCCTGGAACTGGGTTGCTGTCTGCGTGGACCAACTTCCCGGGCGCACAGAGTAAGCTTGATTAGATGTGTTTGCTAGTGGATGTGATGACAGTGGTAAACTGGGCTGGCTGGATGATGTCAGGTGTTGGCTCAAGAATGAGGGCGTATAGGGCCCCTGCTGGAAGAAGACGGTCTCCATCCCTGGGTTTCTGCTGTGGGGTTGGTTGAGTGCATATCCCAGGTTTCCAGGCATCCCATGGACGGCTGACAGAGGAGCCTCGTGGAAGGCTGCCGCTGGAAAAAGGTGCGGCTGCATCTGCAATGACATAGCATTTGGGATGTACGAGCCGGGTGGTAGCAGCATCTGATTGTCAATCGATCTCTGTGAAATCATTGTGGAAGGCTCTGAGCGAGCAGAAGCTCTATTGTAGATTGGCTTGTGCTAAGTATGTAATTTGTTAGGCCACTTGCTCGAGAGATGAGATTCTTAACTTACAGTTGTATCCTCGTCCATGGAAACGTTCCTCTCTCGGTAACGGGTGTGTTCCATGCAGCAACGGAAGAGCAGTTAGTTTCATCAGGGCAACGGTTTTGGTTAGTGCTTCTTCATTGTCTAGCTTCTTTCGAGTGGCGGCTGGAGGAAATAGAAGGTCCATATAAACCACTGTCTTTCTAATGTTCTGTTCTCGAAGGAGTATCTCGAATGTCAGATGTGGCTATGCATATGTCGAGAGCTGACGGTCAATCCTGTTAGCTGAGCGGGAGTCATTCCGAATCTCTGCTTAATAAATTTCTTGAAGTTTGATGCCACTGTATCATTGGTTTCGCCGGACGTTGACGCTGTCAGCAACTCTCGCACTAGCCTTGAAACTCGTGATTTAATATAGACCACATCTATGGGGTTGATGTATAGTGGGGAGTTCTGCTAGATGCATGATGTAATAGGTCATTTCACTGCGTTTGAAATCCAACATCGCAGCTGACTTTAAATTGCCGGCCGGTAATGTCCGTATGACATCTTCTGTTGGAGTATACATAGTTGACTCCAATGACAAGAATTTCAAATATTGGCCAATAGGACCACAGACTAGGGACTCGGACTATTGTTTCCTGGGCATTGTTTCATTTGCTTTGCCCAAAGCAGATCTTCACTGCTTATGTAGGCATAACTATCGACTATCATGGCTCGAGATTGGCTACCTGATAGGGCTGAGGTGCATAGTCATCGTGTGAAAAAAAGCCACAGTGCACGAATCAAGAGAATCCGTATGCAGCTGGCGGAGTGAGGAATTCACTCTGTTGTTGAAACATGGCTTGGGTCGACTCCGACCCAGTCAAGAAAACCCAGTCGTTTGCTGACAAGGTAGCTCGGGCTAGAATGTTAGCTCACAGACCTAGGACCATAATTGCGCGGCAGTTGAGTATGCAGCACAATATGCATGCGGGATTCGCGTGTCGTAGGAGGCTCCCTGTCTGGGCAGAGGTCTCAGCCTCAGGAAGGGCCGCGGACTCGCAAGTCCCGCTCAAAATAGAGAATCGAAAAAGAAAGTATGGAGGACAGGGGACATCGAGGATGTATCACAAACGAGAGACAGAAAAGGGATAACAAAAATGCGACTTCGAGTCATGGTTCTGCACGATTTCTCTGGCCGTTGCAGGTGGGACGAAGCCAACAAGCTGACGTGAATGGTTGACGGTATGCTTAGGCCCCCCACGCTTGCAAGGCTGGCACAACTGGACCACCAAAACAGGCAAGCAAGTGGGCGCTATTGGACATGGCTGAGATGCAGATCTCTTCTGCTTACCGCCAGATGGGCCATAAGCCTCAAGGAAGATATCCCTGCTGCAGCATGGAAGTTCATGCCATGTTGCGCGATTCCGCAGCGTGACGATCCCCAGATTGGCGGGATTGTGGAAGGGAAGCCGCGCCAAAGGATTGCCGTCAGCACGGAAGAGCTGATAAAGAGCGGTGTCGGCACCCTCGCTACTGTGCATAGTACTGCGTCCACTGCGTCCACTGCACCCGGGCTGGCCCTGATCGGCCTGCAGATCTCGGCGGTTGGAGCGTATATGTGTCAAGGTCATGTTACATCCAAATCATGGTATGTGCCGTCCGTAACCTGGTGCAAGACATTATTCCAAAAATATATTCTATTAATCCTGGACGGCCAGTAGTTGAGTCATCTCTGGACCACCTCCAGTCGTCGAAAATGCTCTCAACCACTCATCTCACAATTTAACGGCTTCTCCGTCGTTTGTTTCGGCAGAGATTCTAGCGTCTCATACATATTCAAGGAAACCCCGAGCCTCGGTTGCAGTCTTATCGTTTCGCGAAAACCGAGGACCAACAAACGGACAGAGAAAATCGCAACCAACATAAGCAGGGACCCGCCACCAAAAAGCTCCAAAAAGCAAAAAAGCAAATCGCGATGTATCCGACTTGCGTATCCAATACGCAGACACCAGCTGCTCACGGCAGATCGTTGGCTTGCGACAAAAGCGGCGTTCTATCGTTTGCACCCTGTCCTTTATCCTTATCGTCCTCTACATCCTTGTAAAGGATGTAGTGCTGCACGATGAAAATGACGTCAAAGAAAATGGTCACGTTAGATAAAAGGAACTTGGCGGGGTTTCCGGTGATGCCGCTCCAGTCACCTTGGAAACTCGAGTCCATTACCAATTGCGCAAGAGACAGAATACCGCCAGAGAAGTCGAAGAGAATCCCTTCAATACTCCAGCCATAGGTGGACTTGCGCTTATAGTTCACCCACGCCTGAGGTACGTATTTCACGATGGTGATGATTAGTTTCACATAGGAGAGGGCGTAGATCTGATGGAATCAGTTATCAATCCGGACTGATTCTGTGATAGTACATTTGCGATATTTCAGAGTACTCACAACATCGATCCATGCCCACGAGAAAGGATCGAGTCCCCCATTGGGACTCTTGGCAAGAACAATCACCACAACGGCGCCCACGCCGACGATAGAGCCCCAAAAAAGACCAGCGACTGGTTTGCTAACCCGTTGGTACCGAGAGACCTTAAAGCCCCAGATAAAGGGCCAGAACTGGGAGTAATAGATGACGCTGAGAACGACAGCATGAATGGCAAAAGCGAAGTCATTAAAGCGCACCGTAGCGTCTTGTGCGAGAGGATGGCGGGCGGCATATTGTTCACGAATTACCGGAGACCAAAGGAAGGCAGAAGTATAGAGCGTATAGCAGACGAAACCTAGAACATTGATCGTAGGGAAGTCTATGGCTAGACCCGTGGTTGAACGTCGTCGGAAGTTGTTGAGCGGTTGGGGATAGAATGACGCGGACCAGCAAAGCGTGCTATGCCAATCAACAATAAGCCACTGAAAAAGTTTCCTTTATATATATGACTCGACAGAAGAATTCTCCTGAAGAGGCTCCTAGATGAGTTCAAGACATACTAGATCCAGCCCAGAAGGCTATGTTCACAGGGGTCAGTAGTGTTTTATCTAAGGGCCGCTGGCTTCTGTAGATAAGGAGAACACCTACCGAGAAAGCGCTCTGACGAATATCTCGAGTTGAGAAGTCATAGTTGGGGGTTTAAACACCTTAAATGACCATAGAAAGTGAGAGGAGACTAGGAGACTTGGAGGGGAAAAGAACAGGTGGAAAGAAGGATGAATCAGATCAGGGAGACACACATCTTGTCTTTGTGGGGAGAGGGGAGAGGGGAGGGAATGGCAGGGATCACTTGATCGCAGAGGCGGACGATAAGATGGATAAAGTGAGATAGATACGGAGTACGGAGTAGCACGCGATCCATCGATACACTGCGCAGGCGGTCCGGGCCGGCAGATGGTCGAGGGACTGCTGACTGCTGACTGCTGAGTCAGCCATATGGTTGTCTGGGATATGCGCTGGCGCACTAAACCCAAGAAGGAAAACAGTTGTGCTTGCAGTGCCAGTGCCTTGCGAGCCGCGATCGCATCGCATCCCCAGCCGTAACTTAGCGGTAAGTCCACTAAACAACCCAAACCCAACCCTGCCTGCATCTCGATCAATCCCCCCCCGGCGGTTGACTAAACTTGTCCCTTCCATCCTGCGTCTCGCTGACGACTACCCACCCCCCCTCCTCCTCCTCCATTGTTTTCTCTTCACATCCCTGGTTCTGGACCCGTCATTGTTTCCGCCATTATCTCCAGTCTTCTTGACCACTCTATCTATACTATACCTATACTATTTCGGTTCCACTCCTCACTTCTCACCGCCAGCGCTTGTTGCAGAGAGTGAGCTGGACTGTCCCGTCGTCCCAACTTTTCCTCCGGACCCTTTAGAAGCCACGCGAATTCCCCGAATAGCTTGTCAATCGGCCGGCGGACAAATCAGCGACTCATTTAGATCAATTCCAATCTTTCCCCGTCGGCGCATGGTGCATTCTTCGGAGTGGGGGATCTCAATAGATCTCCTTCGGTAGTTCCGACATTCCACAGCATCTAATCTCGCCGTCTGTTGCAGGAGCCACTCATCGATCTCGGCCTGACATCACCGGAGAACAAAATCCTCGACAATCATGGCGGCTGATTCGGGGCTCACGGCTCCCGGGAGCAGTACCTACTCCTCGAATACGCTACATGTTGGTGATGGGACATGGGACTCGGAGCGCGATACGTTCCTGCTGCCCAACTTGATGGGGATTAACTTCGACACAATGCGATACAATGGTAGGTGCAATCCATATATGTCTTCACAACATCTGCTAAAATCTCTCTTACCATGGGCGCTAGGAATGGGGAACCGATTCAAAGATATGCCCGAATACCATACGCTGATCATTGTTCACGGTGTCATCGCCACCATCGTTTTTCTCGGTCTTGTCCCCATCTCAGTCCTGATTGTCCGATACTATTCGCGATGGAACCCATACTGGGCATTCAAGTTGCACGTCTGGTGCCAGGTTCTGACCGTGATGCTGAGCACCGTTGTGTTCGTATTCGGCTGGTTTGCTGTAGGCCCCCGACGTAGTTTGACGAATCCTCATCATGGAATTGGCTTAGCGATCTACGTCTTGGTGTGTTTCCAGGTGTTATGGGGCTGGCTTGTTCACAAATTCGAAAGGAACAAGAGGCGATTCCATGTGCCGCTGAAGCTTGTCGTAAGTAGACCAACCAGTGGCATCTCCGATGGTCTCCATGAGAGCTAATTGATTGCCAGATACATCGATGGATTGGCCGCGCTTTGACAATATTGGGGATTGTGCAAATACCACTAGGTCTCACTCTTTACGGCTCACCCAAAGTACTTTTTATTCTATATGCAATTGCCGCCTTCGCACTTCTGGCAACATGGTTTGTGTTGTCCTACCTATACGATACTGAGGGCTATCACATGGAGGGGGGTTACGAAGCTCGTCGTAGCTACGTATCCGGCCCTCCTGGTCCTGAAGGACACCCCCCGGGTGGTCTCGGTCCTATGGCAGGCGCGGGAGCAGTAGGCTCTGGGTTGGGCTCAATCTTCAGAAGACGCTCGCGAGGTAAAGACCATGAGTATGATGATCCGCACCCGGGTTATCTAGAAGAAAAATATTCCGATGGGGAACGGCGTCGAGGACGGTGGGAGGACACGATGCTCAAGCTGGGGGCTATTGGCGGGGGTGCGTGGCTTGTGAAGAAGTTTCTCGACAGAAGGCGCGATCGGGATGACGATACGGAGTCTGGTCGTTATAGCCGGGCTCATGCACGCAGCGACAGTATAACAGAGGAAAGCCTAAGTCGAGTGGAGCCAACACAGCGCACGCCTCTCAATCGGCCCCCGAGTCGGCCTCCAAGTCGACCACCGAGCCGACCAGCTAGTCGCGCTCAAAGTCCAGGATCATCGTACTACTACGACAGCACTTACCTCTCATCCGAACCCGCACGGAAACCATCACACACGCTTCGAAATGCTGTTTTAGGTGCAGGAGCCTTTGCTGCATTTAAGGGTCTGTTCTCCCGTCGCAAAGCGAATGATGAACAGCGCCGAGTAGAGGACTTGCGTCGCCGCGAGATGGAAGATGAAAAGTTAGCTCGCGCGAATAGTGGGCGACGATACACTGGAGATGGCTACTACCCGCGACGAGGTCCAGAGTCGTTCACAGCCACTGATATTTCGACGGAGTTGACACATCCACCACACCGTCCACCACCACAACGGGAGTCTCTTCTTTCTGCTGTGCCTATGGCATCTGGGGCGGTTGATGGCGCGCGCTCAGACCTGCCTCCGGCATCAGCTCCTCCGGTCCCGCACGATCTGCTCTCCGAAGCTCCACCCCCTCCTCGACACGATTCAGGCGACTTGGCAGCTGGTGTAGCAACGGGGGCGACTTTAGGTGCTGCTGCTGCCTCCTCTGGCCACCGGCACCGCAGCAGAAGCCGGCACCGCGATGATCATGTCGATTCACCCCCTGTATCTGTCAAAGTGAAGATGCACAACGACGGCCGCCATGTCACGCTCAGGAGATTGACTGATGAAGAAGCTGCCGCGAGCCGGGAGGCCAGACGCCGGGAGAGAAGAAACTCACGCCGCCGAGCCGGCAGTGCAAGCTCCCTATCCGGCAATGAAGGAGGCAACTACGACCGCTGGCGTCGGGTCGAGGAGCTGGAACGTCAGCAGCAGGCGCAGATGCACCGAGAGCAAGCCGCAGCGGCGGCGGCGGCGGCTGGGGCTGGAGCATCTGCGGCTCCCTCATCTAGCATCCCCGCAACATACTATGCACCTCCGCCGAACATGAGCAACTTGCCTCCTCCGCCTCCGCCCCCCGTACCCTCCAGCCATCCCTACGGCGCAGCCAGTATTACATCGCCCGGTACTGGAACATTCACCGGGACCGAAGCCAGCGAATACGCGAGCAATCGACGTCGTAGACGTGCGGAACGAGCTCGTGCACGCCAAGAGAGACAGCAGGGCGTTGAATTCACCTGAAAAAAGACATCTTGCGTTCTCTCTTTCTTGTCTTTCCTTTTTTGTATAGCAACGATATGATACTGACGATCTGATGTGGTAGGATTATATCTCTGTTTGCCGATTTGAGTACCACTTTTTGTTGATGTGTTGATGTTGATGTTGTTGATGTTGATGATCTGTTGTATATGAATTGTTTGTGTGCGAAGTACCCCCCAACTCCATCCGGTCTGCCTTGGCGGGGGCTGTTGCTTTTGTTGATTACAGTAATAAATGCATGTGATGTGGTCAGAGGAGATACCTGACCCTGGTCGGACCGAGGATTCAGAAAAAAACATGTTTTCGCAACGATAGATCCTTTCCTAGAGGTCCTTTGGTTGTCAATGCGCATACAACGTAGAGTCGCTTGGTGGGTGATTACACAGACCCCCCTCCGGCGGGCAAGTCTGTCAGCAAACCTGGCAGTATACCAGACCCCAGATTCAAATCCAGATAAAGCTCGCAGAGCACCGTCATCGATATCAAGGTTCATCATCTAGGTGTTCAGTTGACTGCGAAAGTCACTCAGCGATCGGGATGGGCAGACTTCTCTTGTAGGGTCGTAGTCGAAGGGATAGTGCGATCGACCGGACCCCATTGAAGGGAGATGGAATTGGGTCAGGGTCAATCTCCTCGAAACAATCAGGAGTGCAATGAATAGACGAGACAAACGGCCGATTGGAAACTCGTCGAAATGACCATCGTAAAAGAAGGGTCACATGAATGTCTCCAAGTCGGCGCAGAAGTGGACATTACCTTATTTGCATTTGGGAGCACTTGGCCAACGACCAATTCTCGCTAGCGATCTTCCGATGACGTATTCAACATCAATTCGTGATGAGGCTTCATTGGGTTGCTCTTTTCTGTCGGAAGGGATTTAATCTTGTTAGGACTTGAGCTGGCTAGGATTCTAGGGTGGCTGCAGGTGAGGACTAACGGCTTGATGCATTGAGCTACAGATAGACGACTGAGTAACAGATGCATGTGATAATGGGGATCTGCTATTCTTATCTCGGTTAGACTTCCCCATGACTATGACTGTCGGTAGCTCTCGACCAAAAGTCTATCCATCAGCACCCCTGTCTCGATCTCTGATGGTCATAGGTTCAACAGCCATGAATCAACTATGTAACAATCTTATGACAAGATAATAATAAAACCCTAGCTCTCCTTGTCATTGACCTTCCTCGCTGAGACACTCGTTGTGATCAAGCTTTTGTGCTTGACTCAGTCAATCAGCCAGATGCCACTCTTGCACACCACTGTATCTTTTAGGCGCTGTCAGCCTTGAATGAATACATTGACACCGATCTTTTCCAGGAGAAAAGTAAGAGATACTACAGCGAGACGCAGAAGTAGGTGGAGCACGCCAATAACTGCACATGGCGCTGCAGAGCCTATGAGCTGGAGGAAAGCAGCATTGAGTAACGACACAATTCGCAGAAATAGAAGTGGAACAATGACGTCGACCCTATAAAGATGTGCCGTAGACATGTACGGAGAAACAAAGGTATCTTTTAGACCATCGCGGCTCTTAGCATAGGTCTGCGCAATCGGCCAAGTGACGTGCACATGGAACGAGCAAGACATGGATTGGGATAGCAGGTGCTGCTTAGATCGCCGCCCAATTAACAAGCTGACAACAGCACACTCGTTCTCCTTGGTCTGTAGCCAGGTCGATTGAAGGGGCTTGCGGATGTACGTCTCCAGAAAGTCACCGAATGAACGACGTCCATGTGGCAGGGTTTGACGACAACCGTCAAGGGCAGGAAGCGGGATATTGTTACTTGCTGCGATGTCGGGTAATTCGAGGTTGTGGCGGAAGAGTGACTCATCGACAATCGGAAACGGTGCCGGCAATGGCACTTTCGGGCTCTCTTTCATAGCGTATGTTGTCGTCTCTGGACATGGTGTTAGACGCGTATGGACGTGCGAGGATGGAGAGCTCTGATTTGTCCATGATTTTTTTATTCGCCTTGTTGAATCGTGTCCCTGATATCGTCCCATCGATAGGTTGAATAGACGCAAAGGAGCCCTTATACCCTGCCGCGGTGCTAGCATCTGAGGATCTGTGCCAAGGGACTTTCTTTTCTGGCGTGTCATTCCGGGATCAGCCACAGATGAGTGAACATGTTCGGATACAGTGAAAATAGGCACTTCGAATTCGGATAGGAAAGCCGGCTTTGGTGGCTTTGGGGGCTTCTCAGAGAGCTCGCGATTGGGACTTTCTGTACGAGTCGGTTCAATAAGGACGTCATGTATCGCGCTCACGATGGGCTCGTTCAAGGTCAACTTGGTCGCAGAGGATCGGCTTTCGATACTACATGGTTCATTCTCCTTTGTAGACCCAGGGATTGAGATCGATGAGCTCCGTCGAATTTCAGGCTCAATCCCTATGTCCTTTGCGTTGTATGTCGTGACTGAGGGATTGTTGTCAACGTCCATGGGGAAAATCTGGAATATATCGGTATCACGAGAATCATTCCTCTGCAGCGCTGGGGGCACCTTGAGATTTTCCAGCCCACTGGGAGCGCCTCGATCGGGGGAAGACTGGGGGGATTTCATAGACATGAGGTCGGAAACAAGCGGCAGGGTGTTGGGTTGTTTGTGGTCGCCAAGCTCGGTTTCGTAGACCAGGAAGCTTGAGCCAGGCAATACTGACTGCTGGGCCATCGTCAGCAAAATCTGTTGCAGTCTGCGCGCTCAGGATTAGCACGAAGTGGACAGAGGGGAAGCAGCGGAAAGCACGGGCGGAAGGGGAGTTCGAGGAAGTGCTTCAAGGTTAGTACTTGAATCCAACAACCAAACTCGGAAGGAGCGGCCTGGGAACCGAGTAGTCCAAGTCTTAGTTAACAGTAATCGTCAGTGGAACTAATGCCACACAAGGCTTCAGCGGGCGTTTGTCTTCAATTCATGCAAAACAACATTTCAAGAGAATTGGCTTAATTCTACAAGGTCAGGTTGAAGGTCGCGACTGGATATGTACATCAGGTATCTATTTAAGGTGGGCTTGGAGGGTCTCGAGAACCTGGTCATGGCGTTAGTAGACAAACTCGCAGTATAACGAAGCGGACTCGGCCTACCTCAAGCTCGATCTTAGCCTCGGCGATATCCTGCTCGCTGCCGCTGCCGCTGGCAATCTTCTGGGCCTCGGCGATCTGAGAGCGGACAGCCTGAAGTAGAGGAAGGACTACATTAGTTATCGGGCGACGCGACATAACAATATGGAACACCTACCTCAACGCTGAAGTCCTCAAGGGGGTAACCCTCGACGGCGTTGATGCTCAACTGGGAGTCAGGCTGCACGACGGCGAAGCCACCGGAGACTGTACAAGAAGACAAACATGTCAGCCAAGCTCTAAGCCGGATAGCAGCCGCGGGTCAAGCAATGTCTGTTTGAAGTAGAGGTAAAGCCGGGTCTCGATGGGAATGGTCGGACGTACGGAAGAACTTCTTGCTGGCACCACCCTCCTCAACAACCTCAACGAGACCGGGCTTAAGCTGCTCGATGGAGGGGACGTGGTTGGCGAGGACACCCATCTCTCCGGACTCAGCAGGGATGTTGACCTGGACACTGGATGGAAAAAGACTCGTAAGTACGGGGCGGTCAAGGTTGAAAGAGTTTCGTCCAATTGCTCGGTCGATAGGAGTCAGGAGACCACATACACGCCAGTGGACTTGAAGATAGTCTGTTTAAGAACAAATTTGTCAGTCACTGAACACCATGGCGGACGCAGCGGGTTGCATAACAGGGTCGGAATCGTACCTGGTGAGGCAGGGTCAAGGAAAGCTTGATCTTGTCGTTAACAGCCTCGGCGTAACCTCTGCGCTGGAGAGGAACGCGGAAAGCAGAGGGACGAGCCCTGAGAGCAGAGCGAGCGAAGCGGAGAGAGCTCATCTTGCAATGGACGGAATGGAGGTGGTGGTGGTGATATCCCTCTTGAACCTGGGTTGCGAGTTGCAAAGGTCGAAGTCGGATGCCGGTTGTTCCCTAGCGGCTCTCTGGGTCACGTGGGGTTCCGCGCGACAACCGCCAACGAACCCGACGATTTGACCAAGTACGTATTCCGAACTCACGATCGGAGTAGGCACGATAACCTCTACGCCGTCATCGCACTTGGTCAAGAACTACAACTGGAGGCTTTTACTCCGTAGATACACTCGATTTCAGTCTGTCTCACAAATACCAGCACGAACGTGTGTTCTGCCGTTCGCTGCCTTAACAAATTGGGACCATCAGGCAAAGACGAGCGCCAGCAACATCCCAGTTGCGATGGCGCAAATGAGCCCTTTTATTGACTCTGTTCTGGACAGGGCAAGGATCGTTACTATGAAGGTGCATGTTTGAATCCGAGATCGTCCATGAAGCTTTCAAGATGAGCGTAGGTCTAATTGCATACTTCGAGATTCGAGATCCAAAATAGTGATCATCACGTGATATGGTGTTTGGCCTTGGCTCGGCCATCATGACAATGCTTCTGTGACAGGTCAGGTCAGGCAGCGGTATCGGGCATTGCGAAACAGTCGACCATCGTTGCTTCTGTCTGTCTCGCGATCACTCAGAGAGCAGCAACCTCACGTCAATAATGTTTAGGATTTAAATCAACAAGGTGTTACAATAGATGCGCAGATCCAAGTCACGAGTTAACATTAGTCATCGGTACGGGTGTTGATGCCTCAGGCCTACATAGCATACTTCGAAGGTCCCGGAACGTTTAAACCAGCTCCTATCTTCGAACGGATCTGATACGGAAGAGGGAAAGACGTCAGGATCAAGTGTAATATGTAACGTAGCTAGCGCTAATATTCTCCCCCTCCACACGGGCATACGGGGAGGTTTATGGGGGGATGGGAAGAGTCCAGCAGTAGAAGCAGCAGCCGCAAGTGATAGCTGAGGCCGACACGCTAGCCGTGCTCGGTAAGCGAAATCCCACACTGAAAACCAGCCCTAGCCGAACCTGCCTTGGGGACTCTGGCCTTCCGCTCAGTTCAGGATAACCTCACCCGCCAACTCCTCGTCAACCGTCTCCCAGTTGCGACAAATCCGACAAGATGGCGAGTATGTGCACCCCTGCTATGTGAAATTTTTGTCCCAGAAAAAAAGACGAAGAATCAGCCCGCCCAAACATCAGCATCCTTCCCCTGGAACTGTTCGCCATGTTTCTACCGGTTCATTCGGCAACCGTGATCAGTTCACTGACATGATTTTCCCACACAGAGTCCAAGAACGCGTCTCAGCACCACAACAGCCAGAAGGCTCACCGTAACGGGTGCGTACCCTCGAATCCCCATCGAACCCAGCCTTAAAAGAACCATACGATGTACGACTGGAATGGAGCGGGGATGGTCGCTATGTTGGATTTGGCGCGACTGTGGAAGGAACATCTCGACCATCGTTGTTTCATCCAACACAACAACAGCGCCTCCGCCGTCGCCATTACCATGAGATCCAACACCGGAAACAAATGAATGCAAAGTCGCTGACCATGTCGATTCTCCGCCCCACAGTATCAAGAAGCCCAAGACCAACCGTTACCCCTCCCTCAAGGGCGTTGACCCCAAGTTCCGCCGCAACCACAGACACGCTCTCCACGGTACCGCCAAGGCTCTGGTACGCTTACCTAGCGAATCCTTCGATCCCTCACAGCCCCCGGCTTTCAATTGCGAGAAGAATGATCTGGCTAACGACTCGAACAGAAGGAGCGCAAGGAGGGCAAGCGCGAGATCGCATAAATCAACTAATATAGAAACGTTTTAAAAGAAATGAAAGCGATTTGAGTTGGTTGATCTTTCTTTTTCCAAAACGCCCCCGCGCACCATGAGTGGGATCGTCTTGTCTTGTCGGATTTAGCCCAGACTGGTCCTCACTCCCCCGGCTACATGTTTTCGAAAACGGTTGTCACATAGGAAAGGAAATTGACTGGTTTTCTGCGGGTATACTTCGGAAGAGCGTGTCGTGCTCTTCTGCTATTTTTCTTTTCCGTCCTTGCCCGCATCGTGGTGAGTGGCGGGTTTCCCCACAAATTTCGGTTCCGGTCTGCAGAGATCGGAGTCGGATATCAGGCATATGTGTGTACAGCTTCGTGCTTATTTTTCCATGCGCGCTTGCTGAAGGATTATTTTAACGTGCCGAGAGAAGATCCCATGCCCTCCTGACTTCCAATCACCCTTGGCCTTTGCTCTCCGTGGGTCGAGGGTGCATGGACGGAGGGCTACATCCCCAGTAGACTGATGTAGAGCTATATTTAGTCAATCAATTGAATTTGTTCCATGATTTTGATCTATCCATATATATCCTCACATGATAGGCGCCAGTTGAATGCTTTACAAACATCAATGCTCCCCGGCTGTATACTATATCTTCCATACCACGAGCCTCTTATCGAACCCACCACTAACCAGCCATTCCTCCCTAAGAGCTCTGCCATCGGAGCCTGAACGCTGCTCAGCCCAGCCGGCCCAGATGGCCCTAATCTTACAACCCGCCTCATGGCCACCCTTCAAGACAGTAACAACCCTACCGGACTTAGCCTCGAGTCCGCGAATAGCCCCATCATCCCCATTGACCCAGACCCCCGAGCCATCCGGCCGCCACACCACCTGCGGGGTCGAGTACGCCGTCTGCGGCGCGAAAGTGTTGGCCTGAACCATGATCGCGGCATCCTCTCGATTCTGGAGCGACAGCGCCGCAAGCGCCTGCGCAGCCTGCGTCACCGGCTCGTCATCCTCGCCATTCCCGCCCAGCGTCTCCTGCGACGGGAACAGCAGCCGCACAATCATGACCTTCATGTGCGGGAGCGTGGACGTTGCAACCGCAATCAGGCCCGCGTCATGTGGGCTGAGGGCCATGCACGAGGGGGAGAACGCCACCCAGGCGTTCGAGTGCGGGGCCAAATTCTGTCTTCCGAGCAGGACACACTCTCCCTGCTGCTGCTGCTGCTGCTGCTGCTGATGAGGGTGGGTTGTTTCTGCAGCGGTGGATGCTGCCCGTGAGCCCCCTACCTGGTAGTAGTAGATATACGTCGAGTCCTGTCGGGAGACGAGGAGAAGAAGCTCCTTGGTGTCGACGTGGCGGACGAAGAGGATCGATTCCGGGTTCGTTGGCAGGGAGATCTGCGCCACGGGCGCGCCGATTGATACAGGGGTGTGCTCGTCGACTGCTGCTGCAAGGCTGCCGCCGCGGAGCTGATAGAGGAAGACCTTCGAGTCCCAGCCCGCGGTTGCAATCCATACGGTGTTGTCGTCCGCCTCGTGGGCGACCACCTTGACCGCGTATTTGGCATGGTCTTTCCGACGATCGAGGATGCTGGCTCCACGCTGCAGAAGGAGCTGACCGGACATGTTGGTCAGGAGCAGGAACTTGCCCTCTCGGATCGGCGTGTAGGACAAGATCGGCGACTCGGACGTGCCGGAGAAGGACCGCACGAGGGCATTGCCCGCGGAGGCTTGGAAGACATGGAGCTGTTTGTCTGCCCCGGTGGCCACCAGGAGGGCTTCGTCGGGCTGCTCTTCCCTGTCGTCATGTTGCCATTGCTCCACGGAGCAGGATAGCAGATTGGATGAGGTTGGCGTCTGGATGATCGTAGGGTTGGTCGGTGCTTGATTTACCATTATTAGAAATTCTGTTCGCTTGATTCCGGGGGGGTTAAGTTTGAGGGGTGTCATATACCAGGCACACTCCAGAAATCCTTCTCTTGGTCGCTCTCGTTGTATCGCTCAAAGTTCACGCTCTTATCAAAGGCTCGTTTCTCGTCGAGCACGCCCTCGATGGTCCAGGAGTCCTGCTCGTCCTTTCCGCGGATTTGCCCCGCATTGGCTGGCAATCCCGCTTCGCGGAGGAAGGCATCGAGGGTCTCTGTGTAATTGTGCGTGCGCAAAAAGCGAGCCACGAGGTCGCTCGCCAGGGATGAGCTTTGCGCTTCCAAAGGCATTGTTTTTTTGTTATCTTTGTGAGATGTGGGGAAAGGTCAGGCGTGGGGGCCTGGGAATATATTTCTGACATAAGTTCGCTCCAGCGGCTAGGCCCTTCTCCAATAATCATCCTACTCCGTATCAGTACGACGTGCTTTTATGAAATGGAAGGGCTGAGGGAGTCATATCATCAGTAGCTTCAGTAGATTATTTGTATCTCAAAGATAAGTATAGTATCGAGCATCCAAAGATGAGATCTGACATTGTGAGGGGATTGCGAATTTGCGAAACACCAACCCAAGGCATCATGCTAGAGACTAAATGATAAGAATACTACAAAATGAAAATGCAAAAAAATGGCCTTTCCTTCCAGGGGTATTTTCTAACATAGAATGCAGAATGCCTCAGCTGAACATGTCCTCCGCTCTCCGCCGAGGACCTCCCCGCCCTTCGATCTTCTCTGAAAACAACTCCTTGCCGGCATTGGAATTGAACTTGGACGGGAAAAGCTCTCGAACAGACGCTCCCCGTCCCTTGATTGAGATGCCGCCTGCTGCACCGCGGATAGACATCCCTTGATCATCCCGACCTTGACCTGCAGCCCCACGGATGTTGAGTCCGCTCGAATCTGAGCCGCTAGGGAAAAGCTCAACGTTCTTGTTCTTCCGCTGTGGCGGTATATCCTGTGCTCCGTCGACGAACGGTACAGAAATCCGCCGAGCGAAAAGATCGGCTGTCTCGTCCGCAGCATCGATCGCATCGGATCGGCGATGGTTGCTGTGCTTGCTGGGGAAGAGTTCTTTGGCCGTCTTCTGGGGGAAAAGCTCGCGCGTGTTCGAGTCGCTGTCGCCGGCCTTGGAGGACGGGAAGAGCTCCCGGCCTTCATTGCGACGACTGGGCGGGGGCGAGCGCTCACGAAACTGCCGGCGGGAGCCGGGGCGATCTGTGTCGACGTATCCCCCTTCCATCAATGTATCACGACCCGGTGAAGCACTGCGGTTGCGTAGACGTCCCGAGGAGCCTCCTTCATCCTCGGGAAACAGATCCCTTGGTCCTCGTCTGCCTCGTCCGCGAGATGGTTCGGAACGGTCGGCGCTCACTGCCCGCGTGTCGTCATACATGTTAGCGCTGAAATTGTCGTCAGCGTCGCGGTCCCTCCGCCGCCGCAGTTCCCGACCATCGAATCTCCTTCGTCTGTAGTCGCCGTCGCCGCCGTCGCCACCGCCGTGCTGACGTCTGTCTGCAAACTCGCGTCGGAGGCGCTCTCTAGGATCATGCTCAGGATGCATAAGGTAGAACCGACTGGCTTCGTGCGCGCGTGGCTTCTTCCGATCCGTTATGACAGCTGATCTGACTTGGAGCACGGAATCAGGGTGCGAGGCGAGGAGCTTGGCCGACCGTAGACGGAGCGCGGGATATTGAGTCACATCCTCTTCTTCATTAGGTTGTGTAAGTGCCGCCAATGCCTGAAGACCGACCTCTGGCGATGAGTACAGAAGGTTCGCGGACGTGTCATCGATCCACTCGACACGGCTTGGTTCCTCGATAGGGAAGTTCTCGCTTGCGAATCGCTTGATATCGCCGGTCGTCAATTCGTCAACACCGCGTATGTGGACCTTCTCGTATTGTGCCTCTGAAGAAAGTCCATCGACGGCTCCGTTGGGGGTGGCTGTTGCGGCTGTTGGTTCCTGACATTACCAAAGAGTGTTAGAACGGGTGGCAATGACAATGGCTCCTAATTGACGAGCGCGACTTGACTTGACTTACGATCTCGATGTGCTCATCTTCGGGAAGAGGCCCGAGGTCAATATCCATGTCAATGTCCATGGAGGCCATGATGGTGTCGAAGGTGAATGTGCTGTTGGAGACGAGACAGACTTCGGCGAATCGCGAGAAGGTTGTTGCGCAATGGCGATCTCCAGCGAGGAGGGAACTGAACAATGATAGGTGTGCAAGAAGACCTAATATGGTTTGAGGGAAATACCAGGTGCTTCAATAACTTGGAATAAGCAACTCAGGGGTCATAAACTGGAACGAAGACGGGCAAACAGGAAACTCCACTGGTCGCAAACTGAGGCCGACATGAAGTTCACCTCCACACCGCCCGGGGGATCCGTCGGCGGAGCTCCACCGCCGCCATCCTCGATTCTATACTCCGTACATGCCTTTCATCTCTTTCATCTCTTTCATGTGTCTTTCACTTTCACTTCAAACACGGCAGCTTACTCTTCTTCGACTGTAACCTATCATGCTCTTCTAAAACTGGCGGACAGCACTTCTCTGATTCAGACCTTGGATTAGCTTATTGAGCTTGGCACTTCCATGTGTTCTGGATGCAGCATGAGACATACGACCAACCCCACCGGCCCCAAACGTTACTGAATGGTTGAATTGTTGTTCAGGATGAAACCTGGCCATACCCTCAGAGTAGTATATGGCAGTGACCCTACTGCTCAGAATAAATGCATACTCGCTGCATTCTCAAAATGCTGAAATGCAGTACTATCGACTGGTCCAATGACTCCTTTCACACGATAATGACGACTGATCAACGCTCCTTTCTAAGTCAGACATCATACCACCAGTGTCTGGTGAGACAGGGTACAGTCAACGTGGAAGTCTTATTTGCATTGAGCATGGCTCAGAACAAGGTCAACCACTGGTCTTCACCCCTTCGGCGGCCATTATTCCACCTAGGTTAACAGGCTGTGCTTCCTCTAATTCAAGCTGTGCCTCAGGACTCTTGGCCCAGGTATATACTCTTCAGGGATTTACAGAGGACGGGATTCTTGGTAGTCATCATGGATCCATGGCCTTCCCCGCTTCTCGTTTGTCTCAGTACGGCTTGACAAATTTAGGCTATTTCCCCTCTTATCAAGCCAATCGGCATCTTACACGGATCAATATAGATTCATCGCCTAGCTCGCCTTGCAGTATTCGAGCTCCAGAGTGTCTCCACAACAGAAAGGGTTTCATCCAGCAACAATGAAACAGTCATCGATATACCAATGACCACCCTGGTGACACCGAATGCAACAGTGCGGCCGCCACGGAATGCGCTGTGCTAGCTTTCCAATTGGGCTATGCCTGCGAGCGCGACGTCAGTCTAGTTACCGGCTATTATGAGGGGCTTGAAGCTGTAAGAACGGAAGGCTTTAAGTCTGCCACCCCGCTACTGAAATTTCAAACGATACTCCATAGCTGCTCAAGGGCATCCTCCTCTTTCCTGCTGCTCTTTTGCCCAGCTAAACCTGCTCAGGTAGCATTGAAAATACGACACGATGCTCTACGCAGAAGGAAACAAACTCGTCTTCCGATTCGATGATCATACCCTCTGGATCGAGCCCTGGAGCGAGAATGCGTTCCGTATTAGGGCCACGAAACTTGCGTCCATGCCCAGTGAAGACTGGGCACTGACTTCGGAGGTGGATTCACCAAAAGCAACCATCGAGACCCCGAATAATAAAGATGCAACCATCGTCAACGGCAATATCAGAGCAACTGTCTCTAAACGGGGTAAGATAACCATCTTCGACCACAAGGGGAACAAACTCCTCGAGGAATATGCCCGTCATCGTCGGGACCCCAAGGACCCGAAATGCAGCGCATTGGAGATAGAGGCACGAGAGCTGCGACCAATTCTGGGAGGCGATTTCCATCTTACAATGCGGTTCGAGTCGCTAGACCCCAAGGAGAAGATATTCGGCATGGGTCAGTACCAGCAGCCGTCACTCAATCTCAAAGGTTCGGACCTGGAATTGGCCCACCGGAACTCTCAGGCTAGTGTACCCTTTGCAGTCTCTTCGCTCGGATACGGCTTTTTGTGGAACAACCCGGGCATTGGACGAGCAGTGTTGGGAACCAATACCATGAGCTTTGAAGCGCTATCCACAAAAGCGCTCGATTACTGGGTTGTTGCAGGTGACAGTCCCGCCGAAATCGTCGAGGCCTACAGTAGGGTGACGGGCTATGTCCCTATGATGCCGGAGTACGGACTCGGATTTTGGCAATGCAAGCTGCGGTATTGGAACCAGGAGCAGATCCTGGACGTGGCGCGCGAGTACAAGCGCCGAGAGGTTCCGTTGGATCTCATCGTGGTGGACTTTTTCCACTGGCCGCACCAGGGAGAATGGAAATTTGACCCCAAGTTCTGGCCCGATCCAGGTACGCTCCCAGTAGGAAGACGTCGAGATACTCTCACATTGAGATTGGACACTGACCCCATTGCTTCTCTACATTCTAGACGCGATGATCAAGGAGCTCAAAGACATGAACGTCGAAGTCATGGTCTCCATCTGGCCGACGGTCGAGACCGCATCCGAGAATTATCCCGAGATGCTAGAGCGCGGTCTTCTCATCCGCCACGACCGCGGGTTGCGGATCGCCATGCAGTGCGATGGGGACATCACGCACTTCGACGCCACGAACCCCGAGGCGCGCGCTTTCGTTTGGAGCAAGGCCAAGCAGCACTACTACGAGAAGGGAATCAAGGTCTTCTGGCTCGACGAGGCGGAGCCCGAGTACGGCATCTACGACTTTGACATCTACCGCTACCACGCGGGCAGCAATCTGCAGATCGGGAACATCTTCCCCAAGGAATACGCCCGGGGCTTCTACGAGGGCATGCAGGCCGAGGGCCAGGAGAACATCGTCAACCTCCTCCGCTGCGCCTGGGCCGGCAGCCAGAAGTACGGTGCCCTGGTCTGGAGCGGCGACATCGCCTCCTCGTGGCCGACCTTTCGCAACCAGCTGGCGGCGGGCTTGAACATGGGCCTCGCGGGGATCCCCTGGTGGACCACCGACATTGGGGGCTTCCACGGTGGCGACCCCAACGACCCCGCCTTCCGGGAGCTCTTCACCCGGTGGTTCCAGTGGGGAGCGTTCTGTCCGGTGATGCGGCTGCACGGCGACCGCGAGCCCGTCCCGGAAGGCCAACCCACCGGGTCTGGCGCCGACAATGAGATCTGGTCGTACGGGGAGGAGGTCTACCAGATCTGCAAGAAGTACATCGGCATCCGCGAGGAGTTGCGCGACTACACCCGGGGCTTGATGAAGGAAGCGCACGAGAAAGGATCCCCCGTGATGCGGACCTTGTTTTACGAGTTTCCAGAAGACCCCAGGGCCTGGGATTGCGAGACGCAGTATCTCTTCGGCTCCAAGTATCTGGTGGTTCCGGTGCTGCAGGCCGGGCAGCGGAAGATCACGGCGTATCTGCCGGCTGGGGCGTCGTGGCAGCTGTGGGGTGAGAAGCACGACCAGGTCTACCAAGGAGGACGCGAGGTCGAGGTGGCCTGTCCCATTGAGACCATGCCTGTCTTCATTCGCATGTAGGTTAGCATGCAGACTATCTCGGGGAGAGCCAAGGTCCAGGCTGTAGAAAATATAGCTCCACTGAATCTGAAAAGTCCTAGAAGACATCCAGTACATTGTACCAGAAGATACCACCCCTGACATCTGCAACAGAGCACAAGGCCTGCATATACTGACAACTCTTCAATCCGCTATGCAGGGACTTGTCCATCGAACAATGGTCACAACCGGGAGAACAATGCCAGCCAGTATTTGATTCACAGCAGGCACGTTCACTCAGGGCAAAAGGGTGGGACTTGTCTTCATATGCCTCTGCATGGTCATTATGATCAATCTTCCTCACCTTGATGTAAGCACATCCATCTCTTATTATTTCACTCGTCAACCGTCCGTCTGGTCGCCGTTGCGGTCAATCGGCAGTTTGCACGGGTTATCAGAAGGGTTACTTCTCGCCAGATGTGACGACAGCGGTGTATGTCTACTGATCTAGGATGTGAATTTATCATCTTGCCTTCTTTCCAGCTTGGGATTCATCCAGTAGGTTGAGAATAACCACATAGACACCATGCTCAGTCAGATGGAAGAGGAAGAAGCCCCTTTGGCTGTGTTGGTACTATGACCGTTTCCTCTGACATCACAGTGGACTGCCAGAGATTCCTGCAGCTGGAAAGATGCATGAAAGAATACCAGGCTGGGGGAATATCAACTACGCCAGCAAAGTACAGTACGCATATCCTCCGTCGCAGCAGAAAGCCACTGGCCCTACTACTGACTTTCTCGATCGATCGATACTACGGTCCTGACCTTCCACTCCTCCTTCCCTCTCATCTCGTCCTCCAGGACGAACACAGCAGCAGCAGCTACACCCGAGGATCACAGGGAATTCCAATCGCCCAACTTACCCACGAGAAAGACGACGCATCCTGTCCCAGACCCCCCAAACCCAACGCAAGATCAATGCCACCTACACAGGACTATATCCCAGTGTTTCCCCCCTCTCTACCCCGATGATCCCCGCGGCACGTAGAGAGACAATAGCACGTACTCCGCCGCAGCACAAAAGCAAACCCCACCACCGGACAATGTAAGACCCGTGCACATGGCAAGTTACTCCGTAACAGATCATCAAAGGCAACCCCTCCTCCTGTCCGGAACGATAATCAGGATCGTGGATGATCATTTTGGAGGAGAGCCGCGACGGCGTACAGACGGATGTGTTCTCCGTCCTGTCTGATTGCAACAACGCAGAACAAGAAGGGGAGGGGGAAGGGGGGATCGTCCTTAGCAAGTATGACTTTTAGTAACTTAGTTCCCCGATAAATGCAGGGAACTAGTCATCGAGGATTTGTCATTCTGCAGAACAGGAAGGGCCGGAAACCAGGGAAATCAAAAGTGAAAGACCTGTCGCCGAATTCGATGTGTGTGTGTGTGCTCTTTTGTCATTATCCCAGAGTGTAAGAATCTGTGTGCGTGTGTATGTGTGTGTGAGAGAGAGGGTGCAGTCACACTATCGAAGGTTAAAACAGGTCAGGTCCCCTCCCTTCATCGGGATTTCCTTTGCGACGGTTGATCTGCCTCCTAGTGATGCAAAGAGGTCTGTCGGACTTGGAAGTGGCGAATCCATTGGGGAGGTCTTCTCAAAGAGGACTCGGGAAGATTATGCATACATACCCTTCTTCAAGATAGTAGCTGAGTGCTGAGTGCTGAGGAGGGAAATAGCGAAATGAGGAGCTGAGGCAGGCAGGGTGATTTGCAGCCACAAAATTGAGGCCTGGGGGCCTGAGCTGAGCCACACCAGTCCTTTTTGCCACCCAATCTATTGTTAATCTAGTAGGTACTAGACAAGGTGTATCTACTACTGCATGGTGTTGACCATCGAGCAACACAGAATATGCTAGGATCGTCAGCTTAGCCACAATCGGCTGTGACCATGATACAATGCGGTACAACAGAGCTACCGTACACCGTATGGCGATTGTCCGGTCTCGCAACGGAGATAGACTTCAGTATGGAGCATCCGCACGGTCTGATCGACCGTCCTCGATCGCAGTGGCAGGTAGTGTAGAGACAACGTCCACATTCTACGAAGTGAGCTCGCCTACACCGGTGAAGCGAGAAAGTACTGTATCATCCTACTACTACTGCAGCTACAGCTGCACGCGGCCTCATCATCATCAGCATCAGCATCGGCTCAATATCGTCGGCAAAACGAGAGTCATCACTTCCCCCCCCCCTTCTTTGTCTCGATTCGCAAGATCATGTTTGGTCAGACAGCCTCGTAGAACGCTCTCGTCTTGGTTCACATGCAGCAACACACCCTCGGAGGCATGAGTTGCGTACAGTACCTCGTTTCCCTCCCTCGCCTCCACCGCCAAAAGTACTCTGCATAGCAGAGTACATACCCCAGAGGTATGGGCAGACCACCCGAATCAGGTCAGCGCATTGCCACATCATAGACAGGCAAAAAAATCCCCGGATGGATGCAATCGTGCGTCAAAGCTCGTCCCGCGCTTGACGGTCGACAAGAAGTTTCTCCACTTCTCCTCGCCTCCTCATCTGTGCCGTCTCATGAAGAGGGACGGAAAAGGTACTTTTCGGAACTCCTCGCCTAGGACCGATCAAAGAAGGATTAGATGGGGGGGGAAAATGCGGACGGGGCAGTGGGAACAAGCGGAAAGAGATCGAGGAGGAGTCGTTGGGAAGGGGTCGACTCGACACTCGACAGTTAGTGGTGGAGATGCGGTTCTGGTCGGTGGAGTTAGACCGCCAGAGCTAGGTATAGGCTATCTACGTACTGTGATCCACGCTTGAGAGGGATGGGTGGGGGGGTGGGCGAGGAGCGAGGAGCGAGGAGAAGAAGATGTCCGCGCGCGCGCGCGGGAAAGTAGTCAGATGCACGGGTGCACTGGAGCCTGAATAGGGCGCGCGAACGGCTAGGTGTGCTTGACAACCGGCCCTGTGAATTGGGGAAGGACCCTCTGTTCATTTATTTCGACCTTTCCTGTTGGTGGTCTTTGGGAGGAGATCGGGTGGGTTTCTCATGCGGATTGACTCGCCGACAAGCTTGTCTTCGCCCTCTCGCCCATCCCGCGGGACGAATCTTCTCTAATTTAGTGGGAAATAGTATTATTAGTACACGATTTAGCAAGGAGGGGGCCGGAGGGGCCCAAACCCCATCAGGAGGCTTCTCTTCACTTCTCTTCTGGGGTTTTTTAGATAGTGGTGCGACAGAGCAATTAATCCCAGACTGACTAGTCTCAGGGTCTTTTGCCGATGAGAGGGAAGCGACTCCAGTTCGTTTGATGTTCGTGGATCCTTGATGGATGACAACATAGCAGGGGAGGGAGGGACAAGATGAAGTGAGTGAATAACAGGTCGTTGCCAGACGGTCCGGTACATACGTACACACTCGGTGGTGTGTTGTAGGCTGTAGGTGTAGTAGAAGATGGATCGAATCTATTGGCCCTGGGAGGATTCCAACGATCTGCAGCCTCTTTCGTCCATCGGGGACCGGGGAATGGGGAATGGGGAGGGGGTGAACAGAAGGGAAATCCCCGTAGCTCATTGGTGGTCAGAGCCAAAAAACGGACGGGGCGCCCATGCCCTTTACCTTAGTATCGGGTCGAGATTCACCTCGATTGAGTTTTTTTCTTTTTGTGTTTAAGCCCGGCTAGATTAAGTTGATTGATTGATTGATTGACTATGATTATTAAGTTGGGTTCGATTGTTTCCCGTCTGCCTGGACCCGAAAGGCTGAATCTGCCCCAGTAGTTAGGTCCTGTACGTAGGGTTTAGAAGAAAAGCAAAAAGCAAAAGACAGAGAGGTTGGGGAAAAAGAAAAAATAAAGAAACACAAAAACAAAAGAAAAAATAAAAAAATCCTACTCACTCACCCTCTAGCCTGGTTGACTATCGATGTTAACTGAACAGGGAGAACAAGAGAAGCATAACACGATTTAAACTGAACCCCGACAACACCGCAGTGAGGGAGGAGCCCACTTTCTCCTCCCCGGGAGACGTTAGAGTCGTCACTCGATCCCCGTCGCCAGGGCCACTCTTGGGCCCAGAATCCCGAGCCCAGCCTGCAGGTGCCCTGTTCCGGTAGGCTTTTCTGGCGCTTTGCCCTGGCAGTGGCAGTGACTCGAGCAGAGGGGGAAAGAATTAACTTCCTTGACAGCGGGAGATCCCTTGGGGAACGAGGTCTGGTTCGGGACAACGGCGTACAGTCTCAGGCCCTCAACGGGGCAGTCGGTCTTTTTTTACAGGATCCCCATCCCTATCTCCTGGTGTTTGCCTGGGTGTCCGCAGGGAGCGAACCTGGGGAGGTGGTTTCGGAGAGTTGGGAATTGAGGGTTGACTAGCATAGTAAGTTAAGTACATACTTTGAGAATTTGTCAGACTTGCGACACCATTGAAAGTGCGAAGAAGTGTAGGAGCCAAATGTCCAACCGAGGCAATAGTGCCGTCACATCACATCAATCTGCATTGGTCCACAGAGACATATACACATGCAGCACGAGACGAAGGAGGAGCTCTATCTCGACGGTAAGCCGCACCATAGCGTTTGGTGATGGAAGCAGGCTATCGCGGGTCGACTATCCAGAGTCCCTAGCCGGTGTATTGAAGTTACTACTCCCAGAGGGCCCAGTGGTTGTGGTTGCGATTGTGGTTGTACGAAGGAGGCCTATCCAAACTAGGCAGGGCATGTGCTCTTTGAAGGGGGGGGGGGGTTTGAGGGGGTTTGAGGAATGAATCAATCCTCTGCTCTGCGCGCATACACATCCGGAGCACAATTAGAGAGAGAGAGACGGCATTACGTGTCCACCACGTACAACTTATCTTTGCGTGCGTACTTGCGCAGTCAGTCAGAAGGATGGATCATATCAGTGCCACATTCCCTTCTCATCGGTTCTCCATATGAACTCATTTATCATCATGGTTACGTCGAGTTATACGATCTACACATGTCGACAGGCATTCCTGCTCTAAAACGGGGGATGGGGAATGGATAAGAGCAAGACAACGAACTGCAGTGCAGCCCTTGTCCCTGCATGATCTGATTCCCCGTTTAGGGAGATTCCCAATGATGTATGCGAATGGGAGTATTCGTCAGTCAGTTAGTCATTCAGTAAGTGAGTGAGTGAGAACGGAGTACGGAGTACGGGAGAATATTGGTGTATACTTTACAGGTAGGTAGGTAGGTAGGTAGGTAGTTAGGTAGGTAGTTAGTGTTAGTATTGGTGTTAGTGTTGTTTAGTGGTTAATTACCCGGTGGATCCTGGTCCGTTCGGCGAGAGGGGGTTGCAGTAGGTGCAGGAGGTGCAGGAGGTGCAGTAGATGCAGCAGTAGTGGTGGGGGCATTGTTAACCTGATAACTGCCCTAAACCCCAAACAGATAATTCGGGAGGACAGTCTAGCCGGGCATCTGGAAGGGATCGGGGATTCCACATGGTCCCCGAGGTGGAAAACATAAACCCCGATCAGAGAGGGCAGCCAATCAATGCCTGCATGCTTCCCCGACTGCAGTCCCGGTCGCAAAGCCCATCCCCGCGACGTCATGGTCACTCAAGGTACTGTACCGGAGTCAAGTCAACTGGCTGAGGTACTGTACTACCACCAACCCTCCGCCATCGGAGATCAATTGGCATGATGAACAAGAAAAATCTCGATCATCACGACGGCGTACAGTACCGTCATCAGTACCCTGCCACTGTTGTTCCCAGTGGAAGGGTTTAAACCGTTTTCGCGACCGAGGATCTGGATGCTGGTCGAGGAATGATCACGGAAATACTTATGATGATATGAGTGACTTGCCCTATGTAGTAACGAGTAACTTACAATACAAATCTCACCCAAATGATCTCCACAACAAATACGTGCAGCTTACCTCTTCTAGTCACACACCTCCATATACCCTTACCTGTCGACATTTACCGCTGATGTCCTGCGTAGATATCAACTACCTTTCAAGTGTCAGAACGAGGATTTGTGACACTACCGTATGCCCGGAGAATCCGAATCCAAGCAGGGCGATAGCCGAGGATCTACTCTGCTTTCCTTGGAAAAGTACTCCGTGCTCCGTACCTTCCCAGCATTTGAAGAAGTAAAGGAAGTTCCAGGTTGTGATACATTCCAGCTTATGCTTTTAAGTTCTTTTTCCTTCTTCCCTTTTTTGGCAATGAGATACACAATCCATGAGGAATTGCAATGAATAGAGTTTGGAGTGACTGACAGCCGGTGCTCGGACCCCCTGAGGTTCGCAGCCTTCAAGGCCCGACAGTCAGGAAACAGCGGCGGGATGCGAGAGCGCCGTTCGCTCCACCCCCCTTCTGCTTCTTCTTCTTCTTCTCTCCTCCTGCCTGTGGTGTGGTGTGCAGTGCCCTGGTGCAGTGCAGTGGCTCTGTCTCTCTATCCCGATCCAGACCTGCCTACAGACCATCCTTGTTCAACTCCCCTTCAGCGTTGCACCGCATTGCATGGGAGCAATGATGAGACAGGGCTTATGTGAGTTTTTTTTTTCATCTGGTTTTTTCTTTATCTTTTTATTGTCTCCTTTCTTTTTTTCATTATTTCCTGTTTTCTCTGGTCGCTTCCAAATCGCAACAGCGATACTTACAGTTGCCGCTACCATCATCGTGTCGATCGGATTGCGTATCTCGCCATCCACCGCCTTGGTCTGAGCCGATTTTCCCCCAGTCTCGGAGAAAGAAACATGTAGCATTGATGGGCATACTGTACAAATCACAACGCCTTCTGCCGCAGGCTGAAGGATTACATACATAGTAACTTAATATATCTCCAGGGGCCCCCTACCTTAGCCCTTGAAGCTGGAATAACACATAGATTGAGTGCTGCTTTGATTTTCAGGTATGCTGTAGGCAAGGCCCGTCTACGGAAGCAAGAGACAGAGCGAAAAGGAAAGCTGCACGCTAAGCCTCCAAAGTGGGCAGCAACTAACCAGGGTTTATCTCAAATACTTCCTTTGCATACTCCTCATTCTCCATTCTGATTGGTCACCCAGTCCCTAGGGTAGAAAGCCGGGGACCATACTGTAGGTTAGTAGTTTTGCGGAAGCACCTGAGACTCGAGAGTAAGTTGAAGCTGAACTAGCACCAACCGGTCGTAGCACTGTACATCCTCCTTCAACGACTGCTTAGCCTCCGCTGTGCCGGGGCGCCCGCCCCTCTTCCCTCTTCCCTCTTCCCTTCCCTTCCCTTTCGTGATCAATCAATAGTCCGGAGCGGTTGTGAATGGGAAGAAAAAATGATCCTTGTGTGGTCCCTCCTCCGACCCCTCCCCCTCCTTCCCCATTCCCCATTGAGAGTAATGACTTTTACAAACGACGAGTTTTACGAGAACTTCCGCCGAGTTTGGTGCGGAACGCATTTCCACCCTTCGTATGGAAATCAACGGCCATCATGATTGTCCAGGGCAGTGGACTGGTAAACCCTCATTCAACTCACTGCTGGTCCGTTGCAGACTAGAAATCGATCATTGATCTTGTCCGGTCGAGCTGAGTATCGTTACAGGCAAAATGATGATGGATACACCGCGCAGTGGTATGGTGGTATGTATCTGTATGTACCATATATACAGTAGGTACTGAAAATGAAGTATCTGTTGCCGTACGGTATGTAAGGTATGTGCACCACCACCATACACCATATGTATGGAGCAACATACAATACAGTATGCCGTTTGTCGGGTATGTTATTCCAACACACCCACCCTGCCCACAACACCCCCCGTACCACGAGGAGAAGAAGGAAAGACCAGGGAAGGGGGAGAGGGGTTCAGATCGCCAGGTAAAACTGTACGTACCCGTCCACATGGCAGTCTTGCAACAACAGCAGCAGCAGCAACCGCAACCGCAACCGCAACCGCAAACCCCTTCTCCCACGACGTAGATGGCGTTTGACGGGTTTTCAATAGTTTCTTTTCGGAAAATCGATCTTTGGCTTTTCTTGGGGCTTCTCTCAACTCCACCCCAATCCAGATACGAGAAGGAGGGGCAGGCGGCCTTGGGCTTCCCCAATCCCCATAGAACAGACCGACCTTTCAAAAGAGCGTTGGATTTTCGCTAGCCTTTTCCTTTTTCCTCCCTAGGGACGGGCGGGGACATCACGGAGGGAAGGGGGGGGGGGAACGGGCGCGCAAAAGGTTGACTGACACTTTTGACAGACGTTGGGCAGGATTCAAGGGGGGGAAAGGGAGTGGGTAAGGTAGGGAGAAAAGGCTATCGTTGAAAAATCCTGCTCCACCATTAACAGTCGTACCGAGAACTCAGCATCTCTCGTAGTGAATGACTGTTGAAAACTTGATCGATTCCTGGTTGCTGGGTTGTGGGTGCGGATAGTAAGTCCATTTCAAACCAAAAACAATATGATTGTTGTTGGTCATGTATCCTCTGGTTCTTTTGTCAAAATGTTTTCACCTTCGTCTGCTGCTTTCATTCATTGTTATATTTCCATCTTCTTGAATTTCTTAATTCCTTTGTGTAGGTTCTTTCCCTAAATAAGCCCAGGGAAACTAAGGCAGGTACTAGGTAACTTACCGGATAGTGTAGCACTTGTAGGCACAGTAGCTTTCCCAGTGCTGTGCCTATGGGTCCATGGGATCGAGATACATACATCCGATCTAAAGGAATCCCGTTTATCATTCCCTGATCTGGACTAGTCCTGGGGTTCCAGAATGACAAATATCTTTATTGGGCAAGCCAATCATCTGGTGTAGAAGGCTGATCGGAGCAGTGGTTCGTCACGTCATGTGTGGCTCAGGGGTTCGTGCATTTTGCCCTCTTCTCCTGGGCCCATTTCTTTTTGGGTTGTTTTGCATTTTCCTTTCGGGAAAACAAGCTCTAGCACTATGTAAGGTAAGTTAGGTTATCTTTCAAGGTACCAAACTTTCATCCTGTATGTATGACGGGTAGGTAAGAATGACAATCCATCCGATCGGATAAACCGCGGCCCCTTCTATATTCATCGACCAAAGTTCGCTTCAACGGTTCGTCCCTACATAGCTCGTGGCGTTCGCCTGGAAGACTGATCGTTTTGTGACCTATGTGAGGTCCAGCTGCCTAGCCGACGACCAAAGATAACCCGGGATCTATCTTTCGATGGGCACTTAGTTTTCTGGTATGTAGTAGAAGTCGTCTCGAATAGCTAGGTAGTGAGTGACAGTTAGTTACCCACCTTTCCGTCGGTAAACTGCTAGCTCTAGAACAAGCAGGAAGGAAACTGATCATGGATACCAGAAAGGTGACCGACCATCCGCTGCTCTGTGCGGAGAATCTGTAACAGAACACGGACAGCCTTTGCATTCTATAGGTAGACACAGGGCAACGACGATCTCGCTTCACGGAGAATTTTTGTTTTTTCTTCTCTCTTGGTTGGGTTGCACCCGCATTAAGAGTTTACCGAAATAAGGCTGGGGAAAAAGGAATTTTCGGGGACACTCTATGGCCGGGGGAATGGGTGGTGCACCATGCAATCTGAAACCACGCGAACGGAGAAGAGCAACGATCGCTCGTTTCTTTTGCCGACTACCTCATGATTGCTCATGATTGTTGATTACAATGATGATGATACTGAGTAAGTTGATAACCGCACGATGATCTGGATAAGATCGACTTACCATATCCACCTTTCTCCGCTTCCATCCCACGACCAAGGATCACGGTCGATTTGCAAGCTTCGATCACTTCAGATCGGCCAATGGCAGTCATGATGGACTCCGATCGGACAATCCTTTGTTTATGGGATTCCATCATCATTCAGAGGAGTACTGAGAAGCGAGGCTGCGAGGTACTAGTGGACCATAGTTGCAAAAAAGGGTTGACGTTAGCCTCTTAGTCCCCTCAGTATGACAGCGGGACAGGCGCCGCCGCATGATTTAGAAGCACCTCCGGTGAGTAGGCGACATCTCCTGACTGGCTAGCTGCGGTACTTCCGTTCTCTATGACAGATTTCAAATCTTCCGACTTCCCCGGACGATCGTAGTCCCCGTATACTAGTCGCCGGTTTACGTCTCCTAGGCTGGCGATAGTGGATGGGATAGGGTGGTATCCCTAACCACCTGTGGTCACTGCTGCGAGCGTATCTGCGTATGTCCTTTGCAGCAACCTGCAGGATTGATCAAAGCTACCTAGTCTTGAGAAGGCAAGACATTCGCAATATCTCTTAGTAGCCAACCGATCTCGCCGTACATATGTCTACGGCGCTCGATCCAGGAGGTCCAAATAGGGGAAATCCTGGATTGTTCGATGAGATCTATCATCCTTCTACTGCATATGCGATACAAGCGAACATGTCCGAAAAGCTAATGGGCCCGGAAAAAAACGAACCCTGCAGCAAAACGTGAGTCAGTATCTTGGATCTGACTTGTTGATTGGACTGAAAGCGTGGGAAATATTGATTTTTTTTTTCCCTTTTCCTCTTTTTGTTGGGAAAGGAGGGGGCGTATTTTGAGATTCGCTGGTGGCATGTGCGATATTGCAAGTAGCCCGCTTCCCCATCGACTGCCCCTGAACGGATACTAGGTACATTCAGGCGGTGCTCGAACCTCCCCGTGGGAGTGTGCTATGCACCTGCATCGGAAAAGAACTCCAGCGACGAAAGTGCGATGTGACTAAAAGAGTGGGAGTTAGTCATCGCTGTCTCAAATTCCCGCAGCAGTGACAATCAAACATTGATGGGACCGAAGGGATGGGATTCTGTCCCGTGTGTTTGGCACGGCGGAATTCGGGTCGAGAAGCTTACTGGCAGCTGTGCGTAATGACTAGGTAGGTATTCGGGAGCAGCGGGCACACCGTTGAAACCAGGGGATAACTTACCAAGTACCTGGTTAAGGCAGACGAAGCATGACTAAGAATGTGCCGCTGAAGACAACGTACTCCGTACGGAGTAGGTAGCAAGTTACAGTAGTTACTGCAGGTGACTGACTGGCCGACGAATGATCCCCGAAGAGGTACGGAGTATCCGTCCCAGAAATCGAGATTGTGCGCGATCTCAGTGTCGATCGCATCCCAAACAGGTATAAGACCAAATCAAAAGATTCCAAATTGTCGCAGGTTGGCCTGCGCCAATCACAAAACCCCACTTGAACAGTTCGATGTCATGTTCTGGATAACGGTCCACGGGGAGTGGGAGGAGTGGGAGGAGTGGAGAGATCAGGGCTGGAGCGGGAGGAAATAATAATTACGGAGTAGACTAGATTAATTGCAGCGGAATTCGATCATTCTTCTCATGGCTGGCTGAGACGGAGAACCACCATCACCACCACCATCATTGCAGCAAGCTGAGATTTCCTCTTAGGGAATCATGCACTTTCCATTCTAACGTGGTATTGATGTGTAATATTTGGCAGCCCCCTCTCTACTAGAGAAGAGAAGGTAAAAGAAGCTAGACGGGGCTTCGTTGATCAATTAATATAGGGAAGTAATTAATTTATTCTAGATGCAAAAGAGCAACCATAGCACAATCCCTCGTGATGAATTCCAGCCTGTCAGGTACGAAGTACGGAGTACAGTCACTAAGTACTTCTTGACTTTGTAGGTAGAGTACTCTGTAGTAACATCCATGACCCGATCTGTCACTGCCCAATTTCATTAGTATGGTGGGTCCATGGTTCAATTCATGTTTCTTGTGCCTAGATTAGCCCTGAATGAGCGAGTCCGCTGCCCGTGATGTCGGCGCAGCAGCTCAACACCTCACAACACCAGCTTCCACCATGCGGGCGGAAGGGGGCATGGCAGGAAGCGAAGATGGTTTTGGATTCCATTCCCTTGGTTTATTTTTACCTACTTCCCTGTTCCCTGCCAACCCCCCCCCCCTTCCTCCGCTCTTGTCGTTTGTCGTTTGTTATCATGGTCCCCGAAGGAGCCCGCCCCGCAGGATCCATGAAATTCTGCATTCGACGTGTATGACCCCCCTTCCTCGCATTTACCTACACTTCGCCGTTTTTGCCGCACCCGTTGCTCCTGTCAGGGCCGCCTGAACTTAACACAGGCATGGGTCAAGCTGTGGCGGTTAGTTCGCCTCGGTCGACAGATCGCTTAAGACTACTCCGTACAGGTCACCAAGAGAGCGGGAAATCCACTACCTAGTTATCTGGCTTGTATATACTTTTATATCTACAATGCTACTAGCATGGGGAAAAGCGAAAAAAAAAAAAAAAAAAAAAAAAAA